>JAODAL010010951.1:0-102365 GCA_025379985.1 Phyllomedusa bahiana | reverse complement strand
AAATTTAATTTCCCCAAGGTACCTCTTCAAAAAAGCTGGACGGGGAAAAAGTGAAAAAAAAACACGTATTGAAATGTATCGGATATAAAAAGGTTTTTTTGGCCCCTTTTAAAACCTGTGGTGACTACCCAATTGCTGGATTAAAATTTTAATTTGCAAGGGGGCTCTATCAATTTGGACTGGGAAAAAAGTGAAAAAAACACCTATCTGAAAGGGTTTTTAATTGATAATCAAAGTGGCCCTAAAAAAAATAGACCTGCAGTTTTTTAGAAAAGATCTGTATCAAAATATATTTTCGGGCCCCCCAAATTTATCCAAGAAATATTTCAACAGTAAACTTTTAATAAAAAAAGTATTGCAATGAAATGTCTCCCAATACAATATCCAGTTTTTCTTTATCCCTTTTGCCCTTAAGTTTCCATACGCCAGGTCTTTTTGGGGGGTTCACGCCCCGGGGACGTAATGGATAGTCCGAGGATCCCCGGGAAAACTCTAAAGAAAAGGGTTTCCCCCGCGATCGACGCGGGGTGTCAGCTGTTTATTACGCTGACACCCTGAAAGGGTGGGCCCCCAAACCCGGATCGCTCCGGGGCGGGGGGGGGGGGTTAACCCCTTAATTATCGCCGATGGGTCCCCAATTTAAAAAAAGGGGGGACGCAGGAGGAGATCGTCCCCCTTCGTTCCTGTCGGGGGTCGGCGCAGCGCAGGGGATGGGGCAAAATCCGTGCAGCCCCTGCCCTTTGGGTAAGACAGCACGGAAGGCTAGAAGGGCCTCCCGGGTTTTTCTGTGCTTCACGTTCCCCGGCCGGGGCCCTGGGGGGAAAGTGGGGCATCGTGTGACAGTTGCCCATGGGAACCAGTCATACCCAACAAGCTATGCACTGTTTCCCTTATTGAATGAGGATCTGAAGATTTTCTCATTAAAATCCCCTATGGGGAAAAAAAAAAAAAATGTGAAAATTAAAAAAAAAGTTAAAAAAAAGTGAAAAAAACAAGTAAAACAAAAACACAAAAAAAATAAAATAAAAATTTATGTTCCCCCCCCTTTTCCCCTTACAACCCCAATCCCCCCAAAAAAGATCAAAAAAAAAATAAAGTACCCATTTTTGGGAAACGCCGCTTGGGGTTAACGCCTGCCCTATAAACTTGTCATTTTAAATTTAAACCCGTAGCTAAAACCCCGGGTAAAAAAAAAAAAAAAAAAAACAATACAGAAATTAAGATTTATTGTTCATCCCGCTGCACATGGAATGGAATAAAAAGTGGTAAAAAAACTCCTAGAAATGCCAAAGTTGTACAATAAAATGTCATTTCCCATCCTGCAAAAAAAAAGGGGGCCTTTTTCACTTTTGTTTAGGGAAAAAAATAAAAAATGTTTTAGCTCTCAAAAAATTTAGCGGGGGCTTAAAAAATTTTTTTAAAACATAAAAACACTTTTTTTTTTTTTTTTAAAGTGCTTAAATTATAAAAAAAAATTATAAAAAGGGGTGCCAAAATGCAGAAACCCCCAAAGGCAAAGAACTTATCACGGAAATGCACGGGGGAGCCCTTTTTAAAAATAAAAATTTAAAAAACTTATTTGGATTCCCAGTATTTTCTTCCCCCGGGGCCTCCAAAAAATGGATTTAAAACGATCAAAAACCCTTTTTCCCCAAAAAAAAAATTTATAAAATTTAAAAAAATTTAAAACCCCATCTCACAAAAAAAAAGTCCCTACACAGCCCCCAAATACAAAAATTTTTAAAAGTTTGGCTCTCGGGGAATATGGCGATGCAAAAACGTTTTTTCCCTTTGGTTTGGGAATAAAAGTGTTTTTTATTGTTAAAAGCACTAAAACATAAAAAAAATTTTAAAATTTTGGGTAGGGTTTGTAATCGTTTTGACCTGTGGTAAAGCTACCATGTCATTAATTTTTCGTGACCCGTTAAAAAAATTTAAAAATAAAAAAAAATTACCAAGTTTGCTTTTAATTTTTTCAAAAAAATCTCAAAAAAAACCATAATGGACCAATAAAAACTTAAAAACTCACCCCGGAAAAAAAAACCCCATACAAAAGCTCTGCACCGAAAATAAAAAAGGGTTATGGCTGTCGGAATAGGAAAAACTTTTAAAAACGCAATTTTTTTTAGACTTTATTTCTACTGGGGAAGAGTAATAAAACAAAAAAAAAACCTATAAAAAATTTCTATTTCATTGTAATAGTCCCAAAAACCCCCCATATTTAAAGGTTATCACTTCATTTACACTGCACGGCGAATGCTTTTAAAATTTAAACTCAAAAAAGAAAAGGGGTTCCGAACTGGTTTTTCCCCCCCTTTTCATGTTGCCCAATGCTTTTAAAAAAAAAAATGTGGAAAAACCCCGGCATCCCCAAAAAAGCACGTATCCCCTTTGATGAGATCCCCGGGTGGGGTTGAATCCAAAATGGGGGCGACTTCTGGAAGGGTTTTGCCTGGGTTTTTCTACTTTGGGGGCTTTGCAAAAAAGGACATGGCCCCATCCCAAAAACTGCGTTCCAAAAGGGGGGGAAAAAAGCGCTTCCCCCCCTTTTTCACCCCGCCATGCGCCCAAACAGCAGTTTACCCCCAAAGTTTGGGTATTGCCGAATTGGAAGAAAAATTTCTTTACAAAGTTTTTTAGGGTTCTTTTTTCCGGATTCCTTTTTTTTATATGAAACATTTTTAAGCTAAAATTGAAAATTTTTTGAAAATTTTTTTTTTTTTTAATTTTCACAGCCCGATGCTAAAAAAATTTGTGGCACCTGGGGGTTTTATTTAAAATCAATGCCCCCTGGATATATTATTAAGGGGGTTTTGTAGTTTCCAATATGCAGTCTATTTAGGGTGTTTTTTAAAGTTTTAGCATCTTAGGGGGGTCCCCAAAAAGGGAAAAGGGGCCAAAATTAAAAACGTTTTTTGGGAAAAAGAGAACCCCGAGGTTTTAGTAAGGGGGGCTCCTCCTTATTCTGGGGCTTTGGGTGAGCCAAATAATTTAAATTGGGCCCCAAAAATTTTGGGTTTTTCTTTAAAAAAGGGCCCGCTGGGGGAATTGGTTTTTAAGTTGCATTTTTCCCGGGCACATTTTCCTTTTTCCAGGAAAAATGGATTAAAAAATTTTTTTAAAAAATTTTCAAAAAATGGAAAATTTTTAAATTTTCCCCCTCCCCTTTGGGTTTTATTTCTGTGAAATATCTGAAGGGGTTTTCAAACTTCCCAAAAGTGTTGGGAAATACGTTAAAAGGGGTTTTAGTTTTCCGATGGGATCACTTATGGGGGGATTAAATGCGGGCCCCTCAAAACCAAGTTTAGAATGGGGGGGGTCCCTAAAAAAAAAGTTTATTGAAATTTTCCCTTTAAAAAAGTGAGAAAATTTCTATAAATTTTTTAAGCCCCCCTAATGTCGTAAAAAAAAAAAAAAACACATTTAAAAAATGATGGGCCAAACCTATAGGGGACATATGGTAGATGCTGGTTATAAACTTTTTTTGGGGGGGTGAATAATTATCTGTCTTGACGCAAAAATTTTTTCCCAATTTAAAAATTCGAAAATTTTTTTCCAAATGTTCAAATTTTTTTATTTTTTTTCAAAAACAAAAAAGGGAAATTGTTTGGAAAAAAAATTTCTTACTAACTTAGAGCCCCAAATGGGGTCACGAGAAAACAATTCTGTTTCCATAAATGGGAAAAAAGGTAAAAAAAATTATTTCCTTAAAAATTTTGACACAGGGTTAGTTTTTTAAAAAATTAAAAGGGGCCTGTGTCGGGAAAGGTTTCAAAACAGGTGGGTCCTTAAGGGGTTTAAAAAGACCCCTTGCCCGGTGTTCCCCCGGGGGCCCCCCCCCCGCGTCCCCTTGTGATTTTTACGGGGTAGTTTTCCTTTAAAAATTCTTGCCTAACTCCCTAAAATCTGCAAATTCTGTTTTAAAAATGAGTTCAAAGGCCCAAAAAGCTAAAAGTAGGCTGTTTATTTTAAACGGAGGTCATTGTGTTTTTCCACCCAAAATTTCGAAAAAATTACACTTCCCAGTCATGACGTCGCCCCAAAAATTCACCCGGGCTCTATTCTTTTTAAGTTGATTTGCTGGCCGCCAAAATTTAAAAGGGGGAGCCCCAAAAATTGCCCGCGTTTAATTTTTGGATTTTGCCGTTTTTAAAATTTAATTTATCGGTGATCAAAAACCCCGTACTGTAAATTTCCTTTTTTTAAACTTTTTAATATTTTTCCCCAAAACATTCCCCCGGCAGTTTTTTCGGGGGGGTAGGGGGGGTTGTTTTGGAAAAGGTTCCCCTTTTGGCTGGCATTTTTGGGTTGTCCCAAAGGGGGTTGTTCCGGTTTGCGGGTGACCCCGGGGAAAAAAACCCCATGGGGGTTTTTTTTCTGGGCCCGGGCTTTTGGGCAGTGGTTTTGGACTTGGGGATGTAAAAGCAGGAAAATTTTGGGTTTTGACCCGGGGGTTTGTTTTCCGGGGGGGTATTGTGGCTGGCGCTGATGGATGAGGGGTAGAACCGGAGAGAAAAAGAATAGGGCTGATTTTCGGTGATGGGGGGTGGTGCTGGAAGGTGGGGGTATGTCCATGAGGTCGGGTTTGGTGGTGGGGGAATGTGGTGTATTTTGGGAACGGAACTGAGGTTTTCCCCTCAGAAAGGGTGAATTTGTCCGGGGGGTTGGGGTTTGAGTAAGGGAGAGCCATGAGTGTTCAGAATTTTGGGCCCCTAGGTTGTTAGTAACTATCGTATTTCAGGTACGGGAATTGGTTGTGCTCAAAAAATGCGGGAGTAGGGCATTAAAAACTCCCTTGGGGGGTGGGAACGAAAAAGTGCCAGAAGAAATAAACGGTATGGCGCGTTTGGAACTTGTTCTTTTGGGCCATTCAAGTACGTTTTGTTAGTTTGCTTCAGCAGGAAACACAATTGTTATGGGGATCGTTTTTTATGGGTCCAACAGCATGGAAAATGTTCACAGTTTTTCTCTTTAGGCAGCAGTCTGGTGCGGGTGGCAATAGGAAAAATTTGGATTCTTCATTTGGATGGCAGTGTGGGTCCTGGCTCGGCTATGGAAAACTTTCCCCCTCCCCTTTTCCTCCGTTATCCTGAAAGTAAAAATAGGGAGGAGGGGAGGGTGTCTTAGAAGTCGTGAGAAAAAGGGTAGGTGCTTGGTGGCTGGTGGGGGGTGTTTGTTGTTTTTTGCAGGTGTGCGGGCAAAACGTTTCAACGACATTTGCAACAATTTTTTAATTAGTAGTAACAAGTGAATTGACGGAGGAGAGGTGGGAGTAGGAATGTTGGGTGATCAAGATGGCCGCGTTCAACTTCAACCCCGGGAATTCCCGGGTTCTTTGGATTGTTGGACTACAAATATGGTCACAGGTATGAAAAGGGGGCGGGTTTTGGGTTTTTGCCTTTCCGATACGGGATGTTTGGATTCATAAAAAGGGCCCAAAAAAAAAATGGGAGGTTTTGGCAGGGGGGTGAGGGAAGAATACCGGGAGGGGCGGAGTTGAGGTAATACAAGGTGTGTCAGTGTTGTCGTTCCCCCCACAATCAAGCGACTTTTCAGTGAATGGAATTTGAGACGGGGGTCCAAACCAAATGAAATCGCCATCTTGGAAAAAGGGGGAAAACCCAATCCTTTTTGCATTCCTCAAAATTTCTTTTTTTTTACTTTTAGTTTCTGAATTTGCTTTGCAAAGTTCGTTATTTCTTTCGTGCTTGTCCCACATACTAGGTTTTTTCTTGTGTTTATGCCGTTACACAGGGAATGTTTCACTTTTTTCTCAAATTCTATATATATTTTTTTATTTTTCCTTTTATTAAAAATATCGACTGCCTTTTTACAGGCGCTATAATTTTTCGTACGCCTTAGAGCCGGGGGAAATTTACCCCCAGCGCGTCAGCCCCCCCCTTTAAAAGAGCTTTGAATCGAAGCCCAAGGGTTTTAAAACTCTGGGAGAAAATTTTAGTGTGAAAGTAACAAATGTGTAGCTTTATATAAAATTACCCGGAATACAGTTTTTTTACCTAAGGGGAAAAAAAGAACAAATTAAAAAAAAGTGTATTTGAGGTTAAGCCCGTAAAATACCCAACACTAATCAATGTCTTTGTCGAGGAGCTAATCTAATATCATCTGATTATACCATTGTTTTTCGGTTAGGCTACCTTTTTAAACCCTTTCTTCCAGTCGTCTGTTTATAAATATAAAAAGGGTTTGGAATTGGCCCGTTTTTTTCAGGAAATTAAAATCATCTGTCTATAAAATATTTCTGTAAAAATGTTTGTTTAAAACTGTATTACTTATGACAGGTTCGGTTTCCTTTCGGGTCGCTTCTTAGGCTGTTTTCCCCGATAAAATTTTTTTTTCCTAGGAGCCCCCGGCTTTGGAATACTGAAATAGATCCAAAAGGAAAATAAACTTTTCCGTCGTATATTTACAGGCAACAGCAGAGGCTTATTTTTTTAAAGTTTAAAGGTAATACGTTTGTACGCCATCTGTACGCCGTACACTCGGGAGGCCACCGGAACGTTAACAGGCTCCTAGGGAGACGACAATCCCCAAAGGACTTTCATTTTGGAATTAAAAAAAACAGAAAAGTCACTTTTTTTTTTTTTAAAAATCAGTGAACTACCGTTTCTGTGGGGTTGATCAGGCCAAAAGTGTTCGGGCCTAAGGCCGTGCAGCAGGTAAGGGTCAGCCCCCCCCGGTTGGGTCCTCGGGGCGTTGGGGCTGGCCCATGTAAAGTAAAAAAAAATTTCAGGTTGGAAATTTTTTTGTTTTTCCTTATCCAGGGAAATTTTCGAATTTTTATTTTTTTTTGCTGCCGGCAGCCAGGCTCGGAAAAACATGACCGTTTTTCCGTTTCGGATTTTTTTTTTTCCCTTTCATTTTTGTTTTTTCCCGTTTTTCTATTCATGTTGGTTAAATTGGTGGTTGCTAGGAAGTTTTTTTTTGCTGTCTTGGCTTGTGATTTGAAATTCCTTTGCCGTTTTTGGGGGGGGGGGGTTTGGGGGTTTTCTGTAAGACCCCTTCTCAAGGAAAAAGCTGTGTGATTGTTCTGTTGTCGAAAAAGGTTGTTGAGAAAAAGATTTAAAAAACCTTTTGTGGGTTGTTTGTTGTTGGAAAAGTTTTGAGTTTTTTTTCCAAAAATTACCGATTTGAACTTTTTTAGGGTGTCATAAATGTCCCGATTACTGGAAAAAAAAAAAAAGTTAAGGGGGGCAAAAATTAAAAAAAAAAATCTTCTTCATTTCCCCCCCGGGTTTTGTTTCATTTTCTTCAGAAAAAGTGATGCATTATTGTATTCTTTTGGGTGTTCAAAATCCGCAATACCAAACACATATGGTTTTTGCTATGTTTTGGTACCATAAAAAAATTTCAAACATTTTCAACTTTTGCAATTTGTGCGGCCACACCATTTTCTGCAACCAATAACTTTTTTGTACTAACACTTATGGACTTGACATTTTTTTGCAGGCTGATGTGCACCTTTTATTGCTACCAGTTTAGAATACATGGGAATTTTTTGTTTAAATTTATTCTAATTTTTAGGGGACGTGAAATGACTAGGGATGAGCAAATCGATTTTAACAAAGTGGAATTAGTTTAGAATTTCAGGGAAAATTCGATTCTGAATGAAGCCAAAATTCATCTCGATTTGCAGTAACGAATCTAAAATGACCGCAAGCACATGGCGTGACATGGGGAACCGAACTATTGCGAACCGGGGATAGAAAGGAACATCATAATATGACACGTGCCAGAAACAATGGAGCCAATCAGCAGCCAAGGGCAGCTTCTATGATGTCAAAGCCATATTTATAGGGCAGCCATGTTAAATTCTGTCACTTGTCTCTGTGTCTCCTATGCACAAGCATCTGTCTGTAGCAGCACTAGATTTCACTCTGTGCAAAATACTTTCCATTTTTTTTTAGCTACTAGATTGAAAGCCCTTCACAGGTGTGTGTAAATCTTACACATGTTCCTGAACAGGCGGTTTTTTAATTTTGGGATATTGCAGGCTGAGGCATAAGAGTTATTTTTTCCCCTTTTGTGGGGTAGTTCAATGTGTGTATTTATGCCCCTTCACACACCTGAAATTCTCATCAAGTTATGGTGTCTGTGGGGGATATATTGCAATCTGTGGCCAGAGTTAATTGTATCCTCCTTTTGTGGGGTAAAATTCAGTTTGTTGTAGTTATGACCCCATACACACTGAAATCCATCAAGGTCAGTATGTATGAGTATTGCAATACTGTGGACAGAGTTCATTTTTCCCCTTTTGATGGGTATCTGTGTCAAATCCAGTGTGTTGTTATTTATGCCCCTTACCACGCATAATATCCACTCAAGTTCAATCTGATACGCGGTATTGCACTTTCATGTGGAAAAGAGTTAATTTTTCCCCATTTGTTGGGGTATCTCTGTGTCTAATCCAATGTGTGTTTTTACATAGCCCCTACCACACGCAAGAAATTCCATCACGTTTCAGTCTGTGGGGATATTGCAACTCATGTGGCTAAGACTTAATTTATCCAATTTTTGTGGGGAATTCTGTGTACATATTCAGTGTCTTGTGTATGTATGCCCTACACGACCATGCAAATTCCATCATAGTGCTAATTATCTCCCACAGAATGCAATCAGCTCGGCCAAGAGTTTAATATATCCACTTTTTGTGTGGAATTCCATGTCAAATCCAGTGTGTGTATTTCTGCCCTACACACCTCTCAAATCCAGCCACTTCAGTCTGTTGGGATATTGCTATTTGTGGCAAACAGTAAATTTTTTCACTTATTGTGGTAATTCTGTTTAAACGACTTCATACATGTAGAGCACTCAAAAGAGTGGAGAGGGTGTCGTCAGTAATTTTGCATGACGGTCAATGATTTTTGCCCTTCCTTTGATACTTCAAGTCTCCGCTTTCTTCATATTGGTCAATAATCATCATTGCTAAAAGAAAAAATAAAACACCCACCCTGGAGTTGATCCAAAAAAGAGATTAACAAGTATATTGGAATATTTGCTTGTACTTCTGTGTTTTGTATCCTTACTGCTTTTGGCTACCTATTCATCAGACCAATCCTGATTTGCAAAAACACATAGGACAATATCATCTAGCCTTTTGGACTTTGCAAAGGACACATTCGGTTGTGTTTGTCCATCGTTCATTACTTCTGACAGCATTTTAACAAGAAGGGAAAACCCAAATTATAGTGGCAACATCATAGAGTGGTGGAGGTTGGAAAGTGCTTTTGGAAATTCCACAGGTTGGTCGAGTGAGAGAGTGGTCTCCAGTTGGCTGCAGCAAGAGTAGGCAACTGAGTGGCACAATTTTGACAGATCTGTGGAGGTGGGCAGCAGCATGAGTAGGCCTCTGATTGGCACAATTAAACAGTGCGGATGGTTGGCGGACAGCAACAGATGCATGTATGGCCGGAGAGTGGCACAAGGACATAATTTTGAGTGGAAGGCAGCTATGTTGACATAATGAGGAGGTGGCGGCCACAGCAGGCATCAAGCCAGGAGAGTGACATGGTGACATCGCCTGGAGGTGTAATGCAGCAACAGCATGAAGAGAATTGAGTGGTGAGTTGGCAGCAGCATTCAGATGGCTACATAATGGCCCAATTGATGAGTGGGAGATGGGTGGCAATACAAGTACACTGGTAAATGATGGTGGGTGGAGAAGGAGCTAGCTGGCAGCATGATGTGAGGCACATCCTGCGAGGGTGGATAAACATCAGAATAGTAGCTGAGGCAGGAAGCCAGAAGAGCCCACGGTTCAGGGCCTGCTCCAGGTGCTGCTGGTGAGTACCTTCCTCACTAGGCGGGTGAAGAAAGCTGTTCATCAGCGACTCCAGACTCAGGTTGCTGCAGATGGAGCTGGTACTGATACTACTACACACACCACCCCTCAGCAACCCACATGGCAGTTGGTGCACCGTGAGCGCTGTGACATCAAGTCAGACCTGCGAGAGGATGGACAATGGCGCAGATAGATATCTTCTATCATGTTCAATGGCTGCCACTCTATCACAGGCTCATGCAAGTCCATTGCATTGGGATAAAAACCATTTGACACAATCTGGCTTTTCAAAACCGCACATAAAATCCTTGATCCTTGCCTACCACCTGAAAAATATCTCCTGAATCCGACTCCATTCCTTCACTTTGACAAGCACAACAAATGCTTGTCCTGCACTCGTCAATCTCAACGTATTACAAATTGCATCATCCTTCTCTGTGGCCTCCCACTCTACATGCTGACTACTAAAGGTATAATGTATATCCCATGCCCCATCATCTGAAAGGGTAATGTATATCCCATGCTCTACCTAAGGAGAGATGTTTAATGAATGGCCGTCATCTGACACTGGTTACGTCTTTAATCGCATAATGTCTCTAATCGGGTAATGTATGATCCCATGCGTCTAATGAACATGTTAGATATAATCCTAAAACGTTGACGTGGAAAGGGGTAAAACTGGGATGGGAATTTTAAAATGTCTATTCACAAAATGCTAGAAGTCTTGCAACCAAATATGCGGAACTTGGAAAACGCTAGTTGTAGAGGAGCTGATTGATGTGGCTAGGTTATTGCCTGAACATGGCTGGACTACCTAGATGATTGGGCAGTCAAACCCTGAAGTTTTAAATCTATTTAGGAATAGACAGAGCAAACAGGAGGGGAGTGCAGTGTGTCTAGCTATGTAAGGAAGCTATTATGATGAAATGTGAAAGAGGTAAATTAAACAGGGTGGTGTTAGATAATGATGTGGAAACATTGTGGGTGGAAATACAAGGGGGATTAATGCAGAAAAATATTATTTTTGGTTGTAATACTTTAGGGAACGCCGAAATCACTGAGGAGTGAAGATCAGATGTATAATCACACATGGTGCGGGGTGCAACAAGTAGGTACAGTGATAATAAATGGGGTCTGATTGTAATTTCCCAGGCATTGACTGGGGTTACGGTTCTGCATCATCTGACAAAGGGAAGGAAGTTCCTCAATCAGTTAGAGGGGCGGCGTGGGGGAATAATTTTATGGGGCAGTTGTGGGAGGAGCCCACTAGAAGTGATTGCTATGTTAGATATGCGCTCATTTCTAAAAATTGCTGAACTTGTCAGAGCGGTCACGGTTTCTGAAAATATTGGTAACAGTGACCACAATATCATACTTAATTTTAGCGTATACTGGAAAAAAAAGGAAAAACAGAGCGGGAAGGCAAAAACATTAATTCTTAAAAGGGCCAAATTTTCTTATGAGGGATCAATACAGGACCTAGACTGGGAGCATCTATTAGCAAATAGTGATATAGAAAGCAAATTGGCGGGTAGCTTTAAATATTCTTTGGGGAAAATTTATTGCAAATATATTCCTCATGGGTAAACATGTATAGGCGACTAAAACTAAAACCCAACATGCTTCTACTATTATGTTAGTGGGCAATAAACAATAAAAAAAAAGGCATTAAAAAATATAAGTTCTGAGGGTGGCGGCATAAGCCTTTGAAAAATTATAGAAGAGCTTAATAAAATACTGTGAAAATAAGTGGATAAAAAGCAGCTAAAAATTCAAAAATAAAAGGCAGGTGGCCAGGACAGCAAAGCACTAACCCCAACGACATTTTTAAGTTTATAAATGGTAAAAAAAGCCAAAAGTCTGAGCAAGTAGGACCCACTTAAAAACCTGTGATGGAGAGATGGCTCACTGGTGACCAAGTGAAGGCAGAGGTACTTAAATTGGTTATTCAGCTCAGTATATACTTATCATTGAAATAGTAGGTTAATGGGGGTGGGGCCGGGGCAGCTGTAGGTGTGCCAGTAATCGTTAATTCAATCAATCTTGCTATTAATCGATGGCTCAGTGTAGAACAAAGTCAAAGCCATGTTATAATAACTGATAGTGTACAAGGCTCCAGGCCTTGATGGCATGCACCCATGATATTCTTACAAGAGCTCAGCTCGGTTATCTTGTGCCCCTGTACATGATATTTAGAGATTCCCTGTATAGTAACCTGGAGGGAACTGGCGCAAGGGCAAATGTAGTTACCCATCTTCTCAAAAAGGTTCCAAGTCTTGCCCAGGTTAATTATTGACTGTTAAGTTTAAACATCTGCTTGTGGGAAAAATGGTTTGAGGGGCTCCATAAGGGAAATATATACAGGAGGTATGTTGACAAACTCAATATTTATTAGTGATTGCAGCATGGATATACTAAGGACAGATGTATCAGACCAATCTGATTTCTGTTTTTAGGAAGAGGTGAGTAGAAAGTCAGGGATAGCCGCAGCTGTGGGTTAATTGTGTTCTTTAGGGACTTTGAAAAAGGCATTCTGACACTGGTCCACGCATAAGCGTTGTTAGGTTTAAATTTGAATCCATTGGGTTAGAACTTAACAGAGTGTAATTGGATTAAAAACTGGCTTGCGGATCGTACTCAGAGAGTTGTGGTTAATTGACTCTACTCTGAGTGCGGTCCCCGGTGCGAGTGGTGTGCCGCAGGGCTCAGTATTAGGTCCTCTATTATTTAATGTTTTTATTATACGGTATAGTGCGAAAGGGATTTCAATAGCAACGGTTTCGATTTTGCAAGATGCACACCCAAGCTATCGCAGGGTAGTGCAATATATGGATGATGCTCAATAAAATGCAAGCAGACCTGGGACAACTGAGTGCTTGGTGCATTCCACTTGGCAAATGAGGTTCAATGTGGATAAATGTAAAGGTTTCTGCATTGGGTAGAAAATAATCGACAGGCATCATTTCTTCCTAGGGGGAGAAAAACTTGGAGAATCGGCGTGTGAGAAAGATCTGGGAATTTCTTGTAAGATCATGAGACTAAAGAACAGCTGCAACTGTCAAATCATGCTGCCCTCTAGGGCAGTAAAGATATTGGCATGTATTAAAAGAGGCATGACTCGCTGGGACAAGATGTAATTTTACCGCTTTACAATGCAATGGTGGCGTCCTCACTTAGAATAATGCTGTAAGTTCGGGCCACCAGTTTATCAGAAGAAGATGTATTGAGCTAGAGAGGGAGTACTAAGTCGAGCACAAAACTTATAAGGGGAAATGGAGCATCTTAGTTAAGAGGAAAGGTTAATAGAATTGAAAGTTATTTAGTCATTGAGAAAGGACGGCCTTCGGGGGGACATGATTAATTTATATTCAATATATAAATTGGTCCACTACATAAGGTATGGGGAAAAAATTAATTTCTAGTTAGGCCCCCTCAAAAGGAAAGGGGATTTTCCTTCCGACTAGAGAAAAAAAAAAAAAACAAAAAAAAAAAATAACTAAACAAACAAAAAAAAAAAAAAATAAAAAAAAATAAAAAAACATAAAAAAAAAAAAAAACAAAAATAAAAAAAAAAAAAAAAAAAAAAAAATAATAAAACAAAAAAAAAAAAAAAAAAAAAAAAAAAAAAACATAATGGGATTCAATTCTCCAGGAGGAGAAGAGCGTTCTTCACTGTAAGGAACTGTGAATCTGTGGAATAGCTGGACTGACGGAGCGGGTGTCACAGCAGGAAATGTAGAGAGTTTCAAGAAAGGCTTAGATACCTACATTGAACTAAAGAATATATTAATGCGTATCGTAGCCAATGTAAAAAATTCTGGATCACTTGGTCTGGTGGCAGCTCTGGGGTCAGTGTTATGATCTAAACTGGAAGCAGATTGCGTTTCTTGCCTTCGTGGGTTCCAGGGCATTAACAAGTGGCTAGAGGCTGGGTATAAAAGTCCCTTGGTCTTCTCCCCTCCACCCACATTTTCCACACCCTTGGTTGAAACTTGATGGACACGTGTCTTTATTCAACCGTACTAACTATGTAAACCCTCGATTCCCTTCCACTCGTTCTTAACTCTGTGCCCACCTGATTCACCTCTACTCCTCGTTACTCCCTTTTGCCTCTCCAATCTGACCAATTCCCAATCAACTGGCTACCATTGCCCCACTGTAACCTCAGGTGGCAGTGAGATGTTGTCATCACGTCTACAGTCCCCTGAAACAGACAGTTTTTGCAGTAGAAATGGACAGTTGTTCAATCCCGTAGTCCTGGTGTCTAGACCAATTCACCCGTGAGATAATCAAAGAGCAAGAGAAAGCATGAGCTGACACTGGCTGAGCATCAAAATTCACACAGTAGAGTATTTCTGTCCGCTTTGCATCATCAAGTATTTTCTTTAAATCTTCACGACCCTGGACGTATGCATTCGTCCAGGTCGTATTGGGTATTCATGCAACCTGGACGTATGACATACGTCCTGAGGATCGCGCCAAACTCTAATGCTGTATTTTACAGATGAAAATCCTCGCTAGCATCGGCACATGGCCGGACGATCACTCCGGGGGTGAGGGGTGGGGAGGGGGGTTAATCCCCCTTTTTATCATGGGCGATAGGTCGCAATAACTAAGGAGGAGCAGTCTCCTCCTGCGTCTCTGTCAGCGTTAGCAGCCACTGATGTGTCCTGACAGACAACCTGGCAGGCATAGAATGCCTTCCGAGCTGTCTGTGACATCAGCATGCCCGGCCGTTGGGGGTCCTGTGGGGTGTTAATGACTGCAATTTAAAATCTGTCATGTTAATTAAAACCCATAACGGTGAACGGCCGTAAAAGAAACAAAAAAAAAAAAACAATCACAAGAATTAAGATTTTTGTTCATCCCACAGCACATTAAATGAAATATACAAAGTCGATCAATAACTCCAAATAAAGCCAAAGTTGTACCAGTTAAAACTTCAGTTCATCCACATAAAAAAGTCCTTACATGTCTCCGTATATGGACAAGTAAAAAAGTTATGGTTCTCAGAAGACAGCGATGCACAAATATTATTTTACACACTAAAAACTCTTTTTTTTTTTAAGTGCCTTCAACATAACAATAAACTATATGATTGGGTATCGCCGTAATCATATAAAACCCAATGAGTATAAGCTAATACTTATCACAGTTATTGCATGGTGAGCGCTTTAAAAATAAAAATAAAAAACACTAGTACAATTGCAGTATTTTCTTCACCCTGCCTTCCAAAAAACGGATTTAAAACTAATCAAAAAGTCTTGTCCCCCCAAAAATTATGCCAATAAAAACATGTCATCCTGCAAAAAACAAGCCCCTAAACAGTCTTACAAGAAAAGAAAAATTTATCGGTTCTAAGAATATGGCGTGCCGATGAACAAAAAATAAAATAAAAAAGTTGTTGTTTTGTGTTTAAAAAGGCAGTTAAAACACTAAAAAAATAAAAAATTGGCTTCGCTGTAAATCGTATTGACTGTGAGTAAAGCTAGCTTGTTTCATTTATTAACACACGATTACCGCTGTAAACAATAATACAAATAAAAAACAATACAAGGATTGCTGTTATTTTATTCAAAATGCCTCAACATATACCTTAATAAAAAAGTGGAAAAAAAGCATTAATTAAATGCACCCATAATCGGTAGCCAATAAAAAGCATAAATTAACCCCGCAAAAAACAAGCCTACACAGCCTGGCAAACAGGCAAATATTAAAATGTTATGGCTGTCAGACATGGACAACATACAAAACACAATTTTTATTAGGACTTATTTCTATTGGGTATCAAGTAATAAAACATAAAAACTACATTAAAATTTATATCATTGAAATTGTACCGCCCCCCAATAGAAAATTTTTTCCCTGTCACTTTTTCCCGCACGGCGAACGCGTACAATTGAAACCCCAAAAAACAAAAAAAAATCTGCGTTTTTTCCCCCCCATTTTCAGGGCCCCAAATGAAAAAAAAAAAAAACTAGGGAAATAATGTCGCCAAAAATGTACAATCCCCCTGGGTGGATCCCTAGTGTTTGTAGAATGCAAAATGGGGCGTTTTGGGAAGGTTTCCCCTGTTTGGTCTTTGGGGTTTGCAAAATGGGGGAAAACCCCCCCAAAAAATCGCTTCCAAAAGCCAAAAAAAGGGCCCCCCCCTTATACCCCTGTCATGCGTTTAAACAGCGTTTAAAACCCAATGTAAGGTACCCCCCAAATTGGGGGAAAAAATTGTGTAACAAAATTTGGGATGTTTTTTTTCGAGGATTCCTTGTAAATATGAAAGATATATGCAGATTGTTGGAAAAAAAAATGTTTTTCATTTTCACAGCCTAATACTAAAAAAAATTTTTGTAAATCCCCTTTGGGGTGTTTTATCACTGCCCCCTGGATATTTTTTTAAGGGTGTTTTAGTTTCCAATATGGGGTTTTTTGAGGTGTTTATTAAGTTTTGACATTAGGGTGTCCCAAACCTGAAATGGCACCTAAAAAAATCGTATTGAAAAAGGACCCGAGTCCAGTGGTGCCTTCCTTTTCTGAGGCTTGTGGGTTTAGCCAAAAAAGCACTAGGGCCCCATAGGGGGTATTCTGAAAACTGAAGACCCCGGGCGAATTGTATTAAGTGATTTACCTGGTCACATTTACCTTTCCAGGAAAAAATAGATAAATATTGAAAATCTGAAAAAAAAATTTTTAAATTTTAAATTTTTCACCTCCATTTTTCCCTTTTTAATTTTTTGTGAAATACCAAAAGGGGTTTTAAAAAACTTCCTAAACCTGTTGAAAATATTTTAAGGTGTCCTAGTTTTTAGATGGTGATTTAGGGGGGTATTAACATGCGGGCCCCTTCAAAGCCAATTCAGATCGGGGACGGGGCCCCCTAAAAAAAATGAAATTTTGAAAAATTTTTTTAAAAAATTTTTAAAAAATTTAATTCTAAGTTTCTAACCCCCCAAAAGCCCGTTAAAAAAAGACATTTAAAAAATTTTTGCCAAAACCTATAGGGGAACATAGGGTTAAAAAGTAGTTAGAAACTATTTTTGGGGGAATTTTTTATTTTGTCTTGAAATGCAAAATTTTTGGAAAGCTTTAAAAAATTGAAAAAATTTTTAAAAAATTTTAAAAAATTTTTTTTAACAAACAAGAAAGGTTTGTATGGCCCAAAAAATTTTCCTTCCCTAATTTTAAAGCAAAAATTTTGTGTCCGGGGGGAAAAAACCAATCTTTTAATCAAATGGTTTAGGTAAAATTTTGTAAAAAAAGTTATTTTTTCACATAAAGGGACTGGGAGAGGGGCGAATTTTCCTAAAAAAATTCTTTTTGGGGTCCCCTTCGCCGGGAATTTTCCCCGAAAAAAATTAAATTGGGTTTTCCCGGTTTACTTTGGGATGAACCCGCGTTAAAAAACAGCTTTTTTCCGGGGCCTGCAATAGCCTGCAGGGTCCTGTAGAATTTTGGGCCATGCTTAAATATGCAGGGGGGGAGCTTGGTTTGGTTTTTCATACAATTTTTGTGTTTTAGTATAAATTTTTCAATGATTGCCGCCCGCTCTTAAATCGCTTAAACTAAAAAATTTCCGGGGCACTTAAAAAAGGGCCAAAACCCTGACCAAAAAACTAAACCCGGGAAAATTTTGGGCGATAATGTCTTTGCCAGCGAAAAGCTGGAAAAAAAAACAAGCGAGGGGCCCCAGGTGGAACTTTTTTCCCCAAAAGGTGGGGAAAAGGTGACGGGGGCAGCCACCGCACATGGGGGTCAGCAGTGGCAAAAGGGACATCTGGAGGTGGCAAAAAAAATAATAGGCCACGGGAAGTGGCAAAAAGGGACACAGTGTGGAAAAACAGGGCAGCGCGGGAAAGAGGTCGGACAGGGCACAATGACATTCTGGAGGGGCTAAAACAGGGAAAGGCCCCCAGAGTGGCACAATGACACGTTTTAAAAAGGGCCCACGGGGGGGCAGCGGGCATGAGGTCAGGCCAAGGTGGCAAAAATGAAAATTCGGGAAAAGGTGGAAAAAAACACCCAGGGGGGCCCAGGGGGCCCACAAGGGACAGAGAGGGGGGGAAAAGGGGCAGGGGGCCCCAGAAGCTTTGAGGTCAGACGGGTGGAAACAATGCTTTTGGGAAAGGTGGAAAAAAAAAATGGAGAAAGGCCACTTATTTGGCACAATGCCCAGAGAGGGGAAAGGGTCCCCGCGCCGGCACGAAAACAACAGCAGGGAGGTCAGATTTTTGGCACAAGGGACCAGTGGGTGGATGAAAACCGGAAAAAAAGAAAAAAAGAAAATAAAAACAGCCACCCCGGGGCCTTGAGGGGCAAAATTTGACAGAAGTGGGGAATGGGGGGCCCCAAATACCATTCCGGGTTTTAAAGATGGTTGGTGGCAGAGGGAGAAAAACCTGTCGCAGAGGTGGGGCCTTTCAGGGGGGGGCCCCCGGCTTCAAATTTGTGGCTGAGGCAGGTGGGTTTAAACCCCAAAACCCTCTTTTTTTAAAACCAGTTTGGGGGTGAGGCGTCAGGGGCCGATGTTAGTTAAACGCCTAAGGCCCATTGGGGTGGGAAATCCGGCTGTTCCCCACCCGGCCTTTTTTGTTTTTTATCTTGAAAAGGTAAATTGGTTTCCAATTTCCATTGGAAAAAACCCCCCCCGGGTTTCGATGGCCCCCCCCGGCACTGAAAAACCCGTTCTGATGCCACACAAACTGGCCGGGCGGGACAGCTTCTCCACTGCTTAAAACCCAAATTCCCGGCCCCCACACATTAAAGGTTTGGGTTCCCCATTTGCCAGGGGGAAATTTTTAAAAAATGGGGGTGGCAGGGGTGCTGTCCAAGTAGGCCCCCAAACCTTTTGGGTTTTCAGGGATTGTTTCCGGGCCCTGCTGCTGGGGCGGCGACTACTCTCCTCACTGGGGCAGGTAAAGGGAAAGGGCTGCCCCCTAGCCCCACTCCAGACTTGGGTTTCCCCCTGCTGATGGACCCGGGGTACTTCCCCCCCAACCCCCCCACCCCCCCCAAAACCGCGGCCCAGGGGGGTACCTAAAAGCGTTTAAAGGAACCCCCCGGCAAAACCCTGTAAAGGGGAGGGAAAAAGGGCCCGAAACAAAAGGAAAAGGGGCCCCCAAATTGACTAGGGAGGATTTCCTAAAAGGATTTGAGTTTGTCCTCCCCCCTCAGTACCCTTGGGGAAAAAAAAGGGCCCCCCTTTTTGGCCCCCGGTAGCTAGGGTCCAATGGGAGGGAGACCCAAAAAAAGTCACCTTTTTCCCGGAAATGCTAAACAAATTTCCCGGCCTGTCACTACCCGGGCAAATCAGCATGTTTGCAGCCATTGCCCCAAGTGACTCCGGGGGGCCCCCTGCCTCAACCCTCCACTGTAAAATTTGCCACGGTGCGGGGGGTCATCTCCCTCGTCTTCTCATCTAAATCTACCTCCTCCACTGCCCCCTGCTTTTTCCTTTTCTTGCAACCTGGGAGAAAATCCACTAATTTTCCCCAGACAATTTGTTTTCTCCCCCAAAATGTCCTCCTCCCCCTCCATTTAAGTCCCCCCCCCGGATTAATTTTGGCCCCGCGGGGATGTATGGGCCCAAAATCTCCTTTCCCCTGCCCGACAGTTTTTTTTCAGCATCTGTTTCCAGGCATGAACAGGGGAATTTGACTTATTTAACCCTATTCCTGGCGACTCCCAAAAAACGTGGCCCCCTCGAAGGGCCTCAAAAAAAACGGAAAGGTGCACGCATGACCCTCCACTGGCGACACCCAAATTTTAACCCCGGGGTGGAGTACCCCTGTCCGCCTGGTTTCATAAAAAAAATTTTAATGGCTTTTTTCTGTTCATACAGTCGGCCCAACATGTGCGGGCTAAATTAAAACGGGGGGGAAAACATTGCATATTAGATGTTTTTGGGGGAGGCCGTTCTGTTTGTTTGAAATTTCCCGAGGGGGGGTTTTTCCTTTGGTTTGGGGGAAGGATGGGGTGAAATGCACATTTCCCCCGGCCATCCCCCTCAGTGCAGGGGCGGACACCATTTTCCTCCCTTTGTCCTCACCATGGTTCCGTTTTGAAATTTTGGGCCCGCGGAAAACCAAAACTCGTTTTCTTGCTGCATGACGCGGAGCAGTTCCTCCCCTTTTTGGACTTTGTTCACCGAGGAAAGCCAGGTGTAGAACTCCCGTAAAAACCCGCTGTGCCCTACACATTTTGGTAAAATGGAGCAGAACTTTGGGGGCTGAAAATTTTTGGGGGGAAGGGGAGGAGGAGGAGGCGGACAGTGGCGCGGGGAGCCGCCAGTTTGAAAAACGTGGGGGGAAAAAGCCCCGTCCCCTGTCCAAGTTGGTGGTTTTCCTGGGCGGGGAAGCCATTCACCCAAAGGGGTTTTTAAGGGCCCATTTTAACCGGCCCTTTCCCTTTTTTACCTTTTTTTTTATGGCCCTTTAAACCCCGGGAAAGGTTTTTTTTTGGTTAAAAACCGAAATTCCAAAGGAATCCCATTTTTTTTTTAATTTAATTTTAAAAATTGGATCCCTTTTTAAAGTTTTCGGCGCCTTTTTCCCCCCGGCCCGTTTCCCTTAATTTTTTTGGGGGCCCCAAAACCCAATTTAAAAAAAGGGGCAGGGAGAAGGTACCCAAAATTTGGGAAAGGGAGGTTTTGGCTTGGCTAAAAATCAAAGGGATTTTTTTCCCAAAAACGGTTTTTGTTTCTTTTTTTTCGCCTCGCCCCTCGGGAACGGCCCGGGCCCCCCTCCCTGGGGGAAAGGAGCAAAAAAAGCATTTACGGGAAAAACCGAATTGGGACCCTTTTAAAAATTTGGAAGAAAATTTTCCCTTTTAGGGGTTGCTAAAAAAAAGCCTTACTGGTGAATGGCACGCGGGAGGCCGGGGGGGCCCCCGGGGGGAAAAACAAAGCCCAACCCATTTTAAAGAAACTTTTTCCCCAAAGGCCAGTGGGGAGGGGGTTTTTTTTATTTTTTTTATTTTTTTCCAAGGGCCCGCGGGTCCAATTTAAACTCCCCCCGGAACTCATCCTTTTTCCCCAAAACCCAATTTTTTTTCATTATCCCCATTTCGGGGCTTTCCCTTCCCGGTGTTTTTTAAGCATTAAAACCCCCCAAAAACCACCAGAAAGGGGTATGTTTTTTCCCAAAAATCCGACTCGAGGAAAACATCCCCGCCTTTTTTTTTTGTTTTGCGCCCCGTACTTTTCTTGGACACTCGAAAAAAACGTTTTTTCACCCCGGGTGTTTGGGGGTAAAAAAAACCCGTGTTATTATAGGGAAACAAACCAAATTTTTTTGCTTTTGGCCCGCTAGGGTTCTTGACGCGGCCAAAACCCAAACCCTTTTCCCACAGGTAAATTGGGAAAGGTAAAAAAATCCTTGGTTTAAAAATTTAAAAAAACTTTAACGGGTTTATTTTATTTTTTGGGCCCCCATTCCCGGTTCTTGGGAAGCAGACTACAAATCAAAAAACCAGAATTTTTAAATTTAAACCACAAAGGGGTAAAAAATACTTTTATTATATCAAAACATAAAGAGGGTTTTTCCCCCTTTTCGACCCAAATAGTTACTGCGCAGGCCCTCCTTTTAAAAAAGTTCATACCTTTCCCGTTAATTTGGGTCCCCCAAAAAATCCGGTAATATCGGAAATGCACTTTAGGATGGGTTGGACGCATACTGTTGTTTTTTTTCAACGCCTCGCTGAACGCCCTGCTGGCGCCATGAGTAGGGAGGAGCAAGCATCTGGACCAGGAGATAAAGTCAAAGAGAAACAGCTCCCTTCTGCAGAGGTGGTGGAGCCTTGACTGGCTGCAATGGCATGCGTGCCACTGGCCGCTGCTGCTGCTGCGGCGGCAGGATGGACCACCACTTTCTAGCCACGTTTCTCCCCAGGCCACCGGATGGTGACGCGCATTTTGTTGACGCAGGGCCGTGGTGCCAACGTTAGCTCCCTGGCCACCTTCACTTTCTGCCCACAGATTCTACATATACCCATATTCGGCTCCTCCGGTTCTTAGCAAAGAACTGCCACACCAGCGAGTAGCTGATTTTACCGCCAAGCTCCGCACGATGACTACTACCGCCGCTGCCTCGCTGAGCCCCTGTGCCACTATTTTCTTGGACCTGCAAAGGGTTTTCAACCCCGTGGCCGCTTGGCTCCCGACCTCACACTGCTGCTACCCTGCTGACTCACGGCCACACAATCTGCTTGCTGGTTGCGCCGCTGTCTGACCGCAAGCTAAACCCCTCTTCTCCTGACGATGAAGCCCTTGCTTCACCCGGCTCCCAAGTGGGGTCGGCTTAATCAATCATTATTTGTGTTTCATCGTCACTGCTGTCCTCATTACCGGTCTTGGTATGCACTGGCTGACCCCCCCCAACATCACCTCCCATCCCACTCACCACATCTATACTCTCCCGCCAACGGCACGAAGCAGGGGATATTTGGCCCCTTTTCTTCGCTCCCAAGTAGCTGCTGACTGCCCTCCTTAAATTGTTCATCCTCGCTATATAGGGGCGCCAGCCCAGACCACATAGTAATCTCTGCTGAAGAAACCGCATGGGTACTGAGGCGGGCTGAGGACAGGTGGGGCCGCTGATCCGCTCCCGGGCCAAGGGTTTGTCTGACTTTCCCACCAAACTCTTGGCGGGTTTTTTCAGATGTCATCTGGGGGGAAGAGGATGACCTAGTCAATCAATCAAGAACCCCTTGGGTTTTTATAGTTTTCATATTTGTAAGGCTGAAAAAAAAACAAGAACGTCCATCCAGTTCAGCCTGTTGTGCTAAGGTGTTGATCCAGAGGAAGGCAAAAACCCCAATGAGGTAGAAGCCAAATTGTCCTCATTTTAGGGAAAAATTCCTTCCCGACTCCAATCTGGCAATCAGAAAAATCCCTGAATCAATGACCCCTCTCCTGAATCCTAGACACTATAACTTGTTATATTAATATGCTCCAGAAATGCATCCAAACCCTTTTTGAACTCTGTTATTGAATTCACCATGACAAGTCCCTCTGGCAGAGAATTCCATAGTCTCACTGCTCTTACAGTAAAGAATCCCTTTCTATGTTTATGTAGAAACTTTCGTTCCTCAAGACGTAGAGGATGCCCCCTTGTTCTAGATACAGCCCTGGGTATAAATAAATCTTGGGAGAGATCTCTATATTGACCTTTGATGTATTTAAACATATTTATTATGTCCCCCCGAAGCCGTCTTTTCTCCAAACTAAATAACCCTAATCTTGCTAATCTTTCTGGGTAGTGTAGTCCACCCAGTCCTTTTATTATTTTTGTTGCCCGCCTTTCTACCTGTTCAAGCTCTACAATGTATTTCCTGTGCACTGGTGCCCAAAACTGTACACAATATTCCATGTGTGGTTTAACCAGTGACTTGTATAATGGGAGAATAATGCTCTCATGTGCCTCTATGCCCCTTTTAATGCACCCCATAATCCTATTTGCCTTGGAAGCTGCTGTCTGACACTGGCTGCTACCATTAAGGTTACTTGCCACCAGGCTTACCAAGTCCTTTTCCATGTCACTTTTACCCAGCCTTTTTCCAATTAACATGTAATTATGTAATGGATTTCTCTTCCCCATGTGCATAACCTTGCATTTATCAGTGTTAACCCTCACCTGCCATGTCCCTGCCCAGGCCTCCACCTTATCCAGATCCCTGTGTAATAACACATTATCCTTTATTGTGTTGATTACTTTACAGAGCTTAGTATCGTCTGCAAAGATCGATATTCTACTGTGTAATCCATGTGTAAGATCATTAATGAAAATGTTAAAGAGGATAGGGCCCAATACTGAGCCCTGTGGTACTCCACTAGTAACAGGGATCCAGTCAGAGTATGTACCGTTAATTACTACCCTTTGTTTTCTATCAGTGAGCCAGTTGCTTACCCACTTGCACACATTTTCCCCCCAGTCCAAGCATTCTCATTTTATTTACCAACCTTTTATGTGACACCGTACAACACACGGCCGCTAAATGACAGCGGCAGTTGTGGCCTCACCGAGTGATCCCTGCTGCGACGTCCCCTTGCTGTTCTGTGACCTGGGCCTGCTCCAGGAATGTTTGTGCCACTGCCACTCGCAGGTGAAGAGCCTGCCACCTCTCTGTCTGACATACTGTTTGTTCTAAAATGTACAGACACTGTTTGATGAAGATATCTGTATATGATAAATACACACCCTGTATTTGACTCCAAATGAACCCACTAAGAAGCTTGGGTAACCCTTGGATATAAATTGCGCTCCACAAATGGGCAGGAAAAATTGACTTGTATGTGCCGTTTAAAAACTCTGTGTATTTTACTGAATATAAAAGCACAAACAGGCTTAATTAACCTTCGGATATGAATTATGCTACAGAATTTCTTCTGTGGCGGTGAAAAACAAAGTTTCTTTTACTGAGTACAACTGCAGAAAAATGCTTAATTAACCCCTGGATGTAAATTGCGCAAAAGAATTTAGCAACCAAAAACTACGAGCTTTGTAGCGTGTTACAATGGCGTATATTTTATGCTACACAGCAAGAGAAAAACTTGAAAATAACCTTCGCTTGTGAATTATGCTACAGAAAAAATTTATTTTTTGCCGGTGAAAAAGACAGTTTATTTTAGTCACCACAGCAGCAGAACAACGCTTAATTAACCCCTGGATGTAAATTTTGCAAAAGAATTGAGCAACCAAAAACTACCAGCTTTGTAGCGTGTTACAATGGCGTGTTTTTTACGCTACACAAGAAGAGGAAAACTTGTAATTAACCTTCGCTTGTGAATTATTCTACAGAAAAAAGGAATTTTTGGCGGTGAAAAAAACAGTTTATTTTAGTCACCACAACAGCAGAACAATGCTTAATTAACCCTTGGATGAAAATTGCGCAAAAGAATTCAGCAACCAAAAATATAGCTTTGTAGCGTGTTACAATGATGTGTATTTTACGTTACACAACAAGAGGAAAACTTGTAATTAACCTTCGCTTGTGAATTATGCTACAGGAAAAATGTATTTTTTGGCGGTGAAATAAACGGTTTCTTTTAGTCACCACAGCAGCAGAACAACGTTTAATTAACCCCTGGAGTAAAGCTGCGCAAAGAATTGAGCAACCAAAAAATACCAGCTTTGTAGCGTGTTACAATGGCATGTATTTTACGCTACACAACAAGAGGAAAACTTGTAATTAACCTTCGGTTATGAATTATGCTACAGGAAAAATGTAATTTTTGCCGGTGAAAAAGACGGTTTATTTTAGTCACCACAACAGCAGAACAATGCTTAATTAACCCCTGGATGTAAATTGCGCAAAAGAATTGAGCAGCAAAAAATGAAGTGGTATTTGTATTGTGAAAACGCTGTTTCTTTAAATGAATACAACAGGAACAGGCTTAGATCACCCTTGGATATTCAATGTGCTGTGATCAGATAGCATTAAAATGAATATGCAGCTGCACTGGACGCACACTGGACTTCAGATCCAATACCCCACAAAATCAGAAATAGAACGTTAAGAGAAGCAGTCTCTGAGACAAGCTGAGACACCCCCCAAAAATCGCTGTATAAAAATGAGTTCTTTAGTATCAGCTATCATAAGCAGCCGCGGCAGCACCTTCCCTAATCAGTACAGTGAGAACGGTATGAGCTCCCAGCGTCGCGCCCGGACTTATATAGTGCGGTGACATGACAGAATCCCGCCGGTCTCTGATTGGCTTAATCTCTGCACATGTCATGCAGGCTATGCCCTTCTTCCTCCCAGAGTTCTTTGCCCCATGTAACGCCATGTGCTCGCAGCCATTTTATCAATCAAAAGCACACTCCATTCACGCGAAGTACCCCAAAGTTCGACTTCATTCCGAACCGAAGTTTTCCTGAAATTCTAAACGAATTCCACTTTGTTAGAATCAATTCGCCCCTCTCTAAAAGTGACACGTCAGATTTCAAAACTAAGGCTGTGTCAGTAAGGCCAAAACTGGCTGGGTCCTTAAGGAATTAATGACCTTTCTCTGTTCTCAGATGGCTCTGTTGTGCTGTGTTTTTTTTCTCTCTGGTTTTTTTCTGTTCATAGTTTCTCTGTTCTATTCAGCTCAAGGAGGGTGTGCTTGGCAGTGTAGGAATGTCTGAAGTTCATGCGAAGTTTCCTGGCCATTTTTAGAATGTCTTGCAGATAGGTGGAAGACGTGAGGAACCGTTTGACAACCAGATTAAACATGTGCACCATGCAGGGGATGGCTCAGCCCTCCTCGGCACAGCGCAGACACCATGTTCTTTCCATTGTCTGTCACCATGGTTCCAATTTTCAGTTGTCACGGAGAAAGCCAGGAATCGATTTCGTCTTTCATGACTTGGAGCAGTTCCCCTCCTGTGTGACTTCGTTCACCCAGGCAAACCAGGTGTAGAGCTGCTTGACACCGCCGTGCCCTGCACATGTGGTATGCTGGAGGAGCACTAAGGCTTGTTGCTGCAGTGGAGGATGAGGTCGTAGAGGAGGAGGAGGTGGACATTGGCTGAGGATCAGCAATTTGACAAGGAAGCACATTCACCCAGTGGGTCGTAAATGACATGTACTGTCCCTGACCATAGTTACAACTCTACATGTCCGTGCTACCGTGCACTTTGGAAGACACCAACAGGCTCAAGGACTGGCCTACCTTGCAGTACCAACAACTTGGACAGTAGCACGGTCAGCTTCTGCACCTTGGGATGGCTAGACGCATGCTGCTGTCTCTTGGCAATCATCTCGGTGAACGACTGCTTGCGCAATGAGTGGCGAGTAGCATGAGCATCTGGACCGGTAGATAGTGGGAAAAACAGACAGCTCCCTTTGGCAGAGGTAGTGAAACCTTGACTGCCTGAAATGGGATGCGTGCCACTGGGTGCTGCTGCTTTTGCTGCAGAGGAAGGGACCACCACGTCTGAGCCACTGAATGGTGACGCTGCATATGTTGGTCAAAACACGGCTGCAGATGACACTGGTAGCTCTGGCCTCGCCGAGTGACCCCTGCTGTGACGTCCCCTTACAGTGCTGAGACCTGTGCCTGCTCCAGGAACATTTGTGCCACTGCCCCTCCCATGTGAAGGGCCTGCCACCTCTTTCTCTTACATATTGTTTGATCAAAAATTTACAATAAAACAAACTGCTTAAGGTAGATGTGTGTATATGACAAAAACACAAGCTGTATTTCAAAGGAGTTTCAGCTTATAAGTGAAAAAAGTAACTCTTTGGCGCAGAGAACAATATCCCACAATAATAACCTGCATGTAATTGAGATGTGTGTGTATGACAACAACACAAGCTGTATTTCAAATGTTTTTTATTAGACAAATAAGTTATCTGACAAAATTACTGCTGACACCGATTCTGTCATAATCTGTGGAATCATCTGATGACAGTGTAAAAGGAGTGTGTTCTTTGACGCTATAGTAGGATCTTAGCCCTCAGCTCGGTTCTTTGTAGCTGGTGCTGACATCAGTTATTTGGTCAGTTTTGCCCCGGTAACTGCCCAGATAAGTGAAGTGTGAAGCGATTGTAAGAGCGGCGCCTGTCATCTGCGTGTCATTCTAAAAGACAGCATTGTTTCAATAACAAACCCAAAAAAACTTTTTTTTTACTTGGAGTCCTCCTAGGTTACTTGACCACTAGGGGGATTGATCATTTATACAGCTTAATGCATTGTATAAACAATACATTAGGGTGTACAAAGATGGTGGTTTTACAACTTCCTGCCTGGGTCAAGAAGTAGTAAAACAGAAAATATGGCTATGATGAAAGCCTTCACAAGGCTTTCAGCTTCCATATTAACCAATCGGGAGCCCATGATTTAGCTGGGGGGCCCCGATCGAAGTGAGGAACGGTGAGTGGCAGGTTCTCATTAATTTACACACAGTGGCAATTAGCAGCTAGGGCCCGCTAACAGGCCCTTACCAGCACTTGGACATACCCATACGTCCAGATGAGGTAACGGGTTAAGCCATCTGGGAAAGCCCATATGATGATGTCATGTCTTTGGCAACATCTGAGTTACTTAGAGACACACCTGTGGATATATTTTAAGGCACACCAGAAACATACTGCTTCTGTAAGGGACCAGTCAGGGACACACGAGAAGACACAGACAGAGTGAGGCCCTGACGCTGGTCCCAACCCCTGTCCCTGCCTTTTGGGGGTACCCGACTCCTTAAAAGGTCTGCCCAACCAGAAGACTGAAGACTACACTGAATACGTGGGAACACAAGACACAGACAAACAAATACAAAACACAATAAGGGAATGTCAGGCAAGCAAGGTTGGCAGCAAGCGGGCAGCGCAGTACAAAATCAGGAGGAGAAGAATAGTCAGAAGCCAAGCAGAGTCAGGTAACCAGAAAATCCAACAATAGAAAGGCAAGCATAAAGTATAGGAAAGACGAAATATAACAGGACCAGGGTACAGGTAAGGGAATCCTTAAATAGGGAACTGGTGAACACAGAGCAGAGGTGATAGGTGGAAAGAACAGAAAGCTGGATAGGGAAACAAAGCTGTCAATCAAAGAGGAACACAGATTAACTAAAAGGGTGCTGGAGGATTCCTGGGCACGGGCGTTGGCCAGTAATCAATAAACACACAGGAAGGAAAGACTAAGTTCACACTGGTAACCAAGAATACAAAGCATTATGTCAAAAAACACGGGTTCCGTCGCAACGGCCGTGGCCGGCGACCAGAACTCGAAGCTGGGGGTCTGTCGGGCATGATCATGACAGTACCCCCCCCCTCTAGGAGGGGCCACCGGACCCTCCACAGACCCTCCAGGTATACCAGGGTGGGCTTTGTGAAGTTTCCCCTTTACCAGCTTGGGAGTATATATTTCTGCTGGGACTCGAATACGGAGCCTTTTTGGTCTGAGTCGATGTTTTTTATCGATTTGTTTTAGTTGGGCATTTTTTAGAGTCTTATGACTCCTAGCCCAGACTGTGCACAGTCGTTTACTGGCGGATTCAATTTTAGTTTCACAACCTGTAACGGCGGAATAAGTGAGGTGGAAACCATCATCACAGCAAAAGTGGAGCTGCTCGGAAGGAGCAGAACTTGGTGTGTCTGTAGTCGAGGACATAAGATCTGAATTCACGGTGGCGACAACTACTCCCGGAGAAACAATATTTTCAGGTTCCTAAATATCTCGGTAAATAGATTCTCGCTCCGGGGCAGAATAGTTGAGCTCTGCCCCCGGAGAGAGGTCTATAGTGCATACATCCGGCTGGTGCTGAGACAGTTTCTCCACCACGTCTCCATCAAAAGCCGCCATTAAAAACGGAATTACCTTCAGAAATGTCATGAGTATCAATTACAGCACATACCAATGAGTGCACTGCCTTAGAATGAGAACCACACAAGTCCCCCATTTGATCAACTCGGTGGTCCTCCAGTCGAACACAGGATTATGGAGCCGGAGCCAGGGTAACCCAAGAATAATATCCGCAGTGAGTTTCTCCATGACAAAAAAGGAAAGCTTTTTAGTATGCGAACTCCCAACATCTAAAGTGATCTCTGCAGTACGATATTTTATACTTCCTCCAGTTAGGGAGGTAGAATCGATACTAGAAACTGAAAAGGGAGAACGCAATGGAACTAGTTCCAACCCCAAAGCTTGAGCAACAGCCCTGCTGATAAAACTAGCTGCAGCACCTGAGTCAATCATAGCTCGACAAGCAAACCTCTTGGAACTAGAAACCAAGGTTACGGGCAAAACAAACTTGTTATTAACGTTAGCAGGTACCTGTACATCCGAGTTACCTTCCTGTAAATTGCTCAGGCCTTTGGCGTTTCCTCGGGGTGACTTGGGCCTAGTCGGGCAGTTTCTCAGAAAATGGTCCGGTTTCCCACAATAAAGGCACAATGCGTTCTCCAACCCGGGGTCTCCTCCTGGTGGCAGCAGATATCAACCCAACACCATGGGTTCTTCTTCAGAAGACTGAGAGGGAGATGGAAAAGAAGAACTCTCCAAGAAGTTAGAAGGAGGTTTTACAGGAAAGCCTGACTTGAGCTGAAGAGCCAAACCCCCTTGCTTTTCCCTGCGTCTCTCCCTTAGTCTTCTGTCAATAGTTACGGCTAAAGTCATGAAGTCATTTAGGGTCTCAGGGGTTGGGTGGCTGACCATAGAATCTTTTACAGCATCAGACAGCCCTTGCCTGAAGAGGGTTTTTAGAGGTTGGTCAGACCACCCGGTCAATGTACACCATTGGCGGAACTCTGAACAGTAGTCTTCGGGCCCAGCGACGGCCTTGCTGAATAGATAACAGCTGAGATTCTGCCCATGTTGCACGGTTGGGATTATCATAAACATGGCCTAGAGCTAAAAAAAAATCTGTCCACTGATCTCCACTCAGGGGCTTCAGGGGGTATCGCTAATGCCCAATCCTGGGGTGGGCCCTGAAGGAGAGACACAACAATTGCTACTCTTTCCGCCTCAGTGGAAAAATAGTTGAAGCGAAAAAAATAGATGACAGGATTCCCGGAATGTCCGGAATCTGTCAGGATTACCATCGAAGCGATCCGGTAGCAGCATCTTAGATTTCTGACGGGTGCTAGGATCCACAGGGGCAGGTGGGGACACAGATGGGATGGCAGGTCCAGGTACCGGGGTCGTTATGGCGTCCAGACGCTGTGAAATTAGATTCATAAGCCCCGCCATGCCCTGAAATTGGGTCGTCAACTCGTCCAGACGGTCAGTGACCGACAAGTCGGTGCTCATGTTGAACCGCCGGGGGAGTTGACGGGAATATGGGCCTGTTATAATGTAAGGGACCAGTCAGGGACACACGAGAAGACACAGACAGAGTGAGGCCCTGACGCTGGCCCTAACCCCTGTCCCTGCCTTTTGGGGGTACCCGACTCCTTAAAAGGTCGGCCCCAACCAGAAGACTGAAGACTACACTGAATACGTGGGAACACAAGACACAGACAAACAAATACAAAACACAATAAGGGAATGTCAGGCAAGCAAGGTTGGCAGCAAGCGGGCAGCGCAGTACAAAATCAGGAGGAGAAGAATAGTCAGAAGCCAAGCAGAGTCAGGTAACCAGAAAATCCAACAATAGACAGGCAAGCAGAAAGTATAGGAAAGACCCAATATAACAGGCACAGGGGACAGGTAAGGGAATCCTTAAATAGGGAACTGGTGAACACAGAGCAGAGGTGATAGGTGGAAAGAACAGAAAGCCGGATAGGGAAACAAAGCTGTCAATCAAAGAGGAACACAGATTAACTAAAAGGGTGCTGGAGGATTCCTGGGCACAGGCGTTGGCCAGTAATCAATAAACACACAGGAAGGAAAGACTCAGTTCACACTGGTAACCAAGAATACAAAGCATTATGTCAAAAACCACGGTTTCCGTCGCAACGGCCGTGGCCGGCGACCAGAACTCGAAGCTGGGGGTCTGTCGGGCATGATCATGACAGCTTCTTTGTGTAACATCATGGGGAAGTCTAAAGAAATCATCCAATGTATCAGGAAGAGAATTGTGGACTTGCACAAGTCTGGATCATTCTTGGGTGCGATTTCCAGATACCTGAAGGTACCTCATTCATCTATACAAACAATTATACGCAAGGACAAACAAGATGGGAATGTCCAGTCATCATACTGCTCAGGAAGGAGATGCGTTCTGTGTCTCTGCTTTGGTCCGACATGTGCATATCAACCCAAGAACAAAAGCAAAAGACCTTGTGAAGATGCTGGTGGAATCTGGTAAGATTGTGTCATTATCCACAGTGAAACAAGTACTATATCAACATAGGCTCAAAGGCCAATCTGCCAGGACGAGGCCATTACGCCAAAAGAAACACATAAAAGGCAGATTAATGTTTGCAATTGCACACAGGAACAAAGACCTACATTTTGGAGACATGTCCTGTGGTCTGACGTCTGTAGGAAAAAGGGAAAAACCAAAGAACACCATCCCAACTGTGAAACAAGGAGGGGGGCAGCATTATGTTGTGGGGTTGTCTTGCTGCAGGAGGGACTGGTGCACTTCAAAAAATAGCTGGCATGCCTTTTATTGACTATAATCCCTGGAACTCAAATTTACAGCATATGCGGATGATCCAACATATCACCTTGCCTCTATTTTACAAGACATCTAGGAAGTAGGAAACCTCTCAGGTTATGCTATAAATATATATATATATATATATATATATATATATATATATATATATATATATATATATATATATATATATATATTGACAAAAGGGAAGGGTTACTTTTAAAAGGTCTGGCAAAACCACTATGGTCCTTGACACATCAAATAAAATGGTGCACAGCGAATCTCAAATACCTGAGGAACCTACAGTGGGGAAAAAAAGTATTTAATTAGCCACCAATTGTGCAAGTTCTCCCACTTAAAAAGATGAGAGATGCCTTTAATTGACATGATAGGTAGAACTAAACTATTAGAAAAAAAATACCAAAAATCTGTGATTCAAGTCTTATTTGGAAAGAAATTTCTTGCAAATTATGGTGAAAAATAAGTATTTGGTCACCTACAAATAAGCAAGATTTCTGGCTCTCACAGACCTGTAACTTCTTCTTTAAGAGGCTCCTCCGTCCTCCACTCATTACCTGTAGTAATGGCACCTGTTTGAACTTGTAAGCAATATAAAAGACACCTGTCCCCATCCTCATACAGTTACACTCCAAACTCCACATGGTGAAGACCAAAGAGCTGTCAAAGGACACCAGAACAAAAGTTGTAGCCCTGCACAAGGCTGTGAAGAATGAATCTGCAATAGTAAATCCTCTTGGTATGAAGAAATCAACTGTGGTAGCAATAATTAGAAAATGGAAGACATATAAGACCACTGACATATAAGACATATAAGACCAATCTTGGGCTCCACGCAAGATATCACACCGTGGGATCAAAATGATCACAAGAACGGTGAGCAAAAATCCCAGAACCACATAGGGGGTCCTATTGAATGTCCTGCAGAGAGCTGGGACCAACGTAACAAAGGCTACATCAGTAACACACTACGCCATCAGGGACTCAGATCCTGCAGTGCCAGTACATGTCTTGGCCCATCTGAAGTTTACTAGAGAGCATTTGGATGATCCAGAAGAGTATTGAGATAATGTCATATGGTCAGATGAAACCAAAGTAGAACTGTTTGTTAGAAACACAACTCGTCGTGTTTGGAGGAGAGAGAATGCTGAGTTGCATCCAAAGAACACCATACCTACTGTGAAGCATGGAGGGTGGCAACATCATTCTCTGGGGCTGTTTCTCTGCAAAGGGACCAGGACAACTGATCAGTGTATATGAAAGAATGAATGGGGCCACATATCGTGAGATTTTGAGTGCAAATCTTCTTCCATCAGCAAGGAAATTGAAGATGACACATGGCTTGGTCTTTCAGCATGACAATGATCCCAAGCACACCGCCAGCGCAATGAAGTAGAGGCTTTGTAAGAAGCATTTCAACGTCCTGGCGTGGCCTAGCCAGTCTCCAGATCTAAATCCCATAGAAAACCTTTGGAGGGAATTGAAAGTCCATGTTGCCCAGCGACAGCCCCAAAACATCACTGCTCTAGAGGAGATCTGCATGGAGGAATGAGCCAACATACCAGCAACAGTGTGTGCCAACATTGTGAAGACTTATAGAAAATGTTTGACCTTTGTCATTGCCAACAAAGGATATATAACAAAGTATTGAGATGAACATTTGTTATTGACCAAATACTTATTTTCCACCATAATTTGCAAGTAAATTCTTTCCAAATCAGACAATGGGATTTTCGGGATTTGTTTTCTCATTTTTTCTTTCATAGTTGAGATCTACCTATGATGTCAATTACAGGCCTCACTCGTTTTTTTAAAGTGGGAGAACTTCCACAATTGGTGGCTGACTAAATACTTTTTTTCCCCACTGTAACTAAATATATTTACCCTCCACACAGCAACTTAAAAACCTAGGAAAACATTCCTTTATCTTTTATCGACAAAGATAACCTATTGAAAATAATTTAAACCCTGAGATTACTCTATTTATTTCACATTCTATCTACCTTAGACCTACGGAGGAAAATTAATTAATTAACACAGCATTCCTGAAATTCATTTGGGGAGGACAGAGAGCACGCATACCATTCCACCTTCTCCAACAACATAAATTCATTACAACTTGGCGTCATTGGGCCGCTACATTGCATATTGGTCCCAACAAACAGATGTATTTACTTACCACTCTCTGGATAATCTATTCCTACCAAATACGTCACTGGTAAGCTTTTTACATGTGCCTTATGAACAGACATATGAACAAATAGACATATGAAGAAATACGCTTCTCATGCCAATCTGGCGAGTATAGGCAAATAAAAGATCTATCCCCAAATTATTTATTTCATTTATCTTTGGCCTATAACCCAAGTTTTCTAAACGGACCCCTCATGGAACATTTAAAAGGCTACATACACTGGGTATATGGGCTGTTAGACAACTGATTTGATATCACAACCCATAAATCATACTCGTTTACAGAGCTACTAACCATTTTTTCCAGCTATAGAATACCCCTTTTTCAACTATCTACAAGCACACAGTTATATCACAGAGGTTGAAAAACATGTACCCACAGCAGAATGGGATTCCAACTTTGAGTAGGTCATGACACCCCCCCACATGCTGCTCACATTTATCGACTATATACAAATTTCTTCTGGGACATATTGATTATGACGCTACACAATCCCAGCACGCAAAATGGAAAGAACATAATTCTCTCCTCACTCCCAATGTGATCTTGTTGGCTCTGGCAAACTCTTATACATTTCTCCCCTCAGCAAGGTACACAGAAATTACACTTAAACTTATCCACAATGCATATTTGACACCTATCATGGGACATAGAATGGGGATTTATGCGTCAAACACTTGTTTCAAATGCGATTCCCCGGAAGCTAATTCATACCACTGTATGTGGGACTGTGCGAAAATTCAACATTACTGGGATATCATAGCCAGCTATATACGGCGATTCCTTGTACATACTTTCACTTTATCTGCGACATGGGCGCTTTTTGGCTATATAGATGGAGAAACATCAAATTTTACCCGCATGGAAATGTGTCTGGTATAAAAGATCGTGCACAATCTTAGTTAACTCTCTTTCCACCATTTTCCCTGCCTTCCCCATTCCCCCTGTCCCTTTTTAGCTAGCTAGGTTTCCCTTTGTATGTATTTGTGTGTAGATATAAATATATATATATATATATATATATATATATATATATATATATATATATATTACCCTTTGTAATAAACCCTCTAAAGATCCAGTTGTTCTTGGTCAGTTAATAGGGCACCCCAAAACAAAGTAGATTCTACACCAACTATTGTGAGAAGCTTGTGGAATGATATCCAAAATGTCTGACCCAAGTCATAGAGTTTAAGGGCAATGCTACCAAATGCTAATGAATTGTATGTAAACTTTTGACTTTGTAGAAAGTAATAAAAATGACACAAAAAACTCTTTTATTATTCTGGCATTTGGCAAATATAAATAATTTTGGTAATCCTAATTGAACTAAAATGAGTATGTTTTTTTCTGATTTCATGTCAGATAGTGAAAAAAACATGTATATGTATCTGGTTTCAACTGTATATATGTACATTCAGTGGAGAAAAAAAGTATTTAGTCAGCCACCAATTGTGCAAGTTCTCCCACTAAAAAAGATGAGAGAGGCCTGTAATTGACATCATAATTTATTTGCAAATTATGGTGGAAAATAAGTATTTGGTCAATAACAAAAGTTCATCTCAATATGTTATATATCCTTTTTTGGCAATGACAGTCATTGCTTTGCTGGAAAACCCAGCAACGACCTATTTTTAATGTCCTGGCAGAGGGAAGGTGGTTGTCACTCAGGATTTTATGGTACATGGCTCCATACATTCTCCCTTTGATGCGGTGAAGTAGTGCTGTGCCATTAGCAGAGAAACACCCCCTAAACATAATGTTTCCCCCTCCATGCTTGACAGTGGGGATGGTGTTCTTTGCATCATAGGCAGCATTTCTCTTCCTCCAAACACGGCGAGTTGAGTTAATGCCAAAGAGATCAATTTTTGTCTCATCTGACCACAGACCCTTTAGCATAATAGGCTGAACTGGATGGACATATGTCTTTTTTCGGCCTGACAAACTATGTAATCTTCTCCCAATCACTCACAGAATCATTTTAGGTGTTCATTGTCAAACTTCAGATGGGCCTGCACATTTGCCTTCTTGAGCAGGGGCACTGCAGGATTTTACACCATTACGGCATAATGTGTTACCAATGGTCCCAGCTACCTTGAGGTCATTAACAAGTTCCCACCGTGTAGTTTTAGGCTGCTCTCTCACCTTCCTCATGATCAACGATACCCCACAAAGTGAAATTTTGCATGGTGCCCCAGATCGATGTAGATTTTTGTATTTTGTATTTCTTCCATTTTATTACTATTGCACCAACAGTTGTCTCCTTCTCACCCAGCGTCTTACTTATGGTTTTATAGCCCATTCCAGCTTTGTGCAGGTCTTTGATCTTGTCCCTGACTTCTTTAGAAAGCTCTTTGGTCTTGCCCATGTTGTAGAGGTTAGAGACTGACTGATTAATTGAGTCTGTGGACAGGAGTTGATTAGGAGCATCTAACTTGTCTGTAGGAACCAGAACTCTTAATGGTTGGTAGGGGATCAAATATTTATTTTTCACTGCAAAATGCAAATAAATTTATATAATTTAAACAATTTGATTTTCTGGATTTTATTTTGAATATTCTATCTCTCAATGTTAAAATTAACCTACCCTTAAAATTATAGCCTGTTCATGTCTTTGTCAGTGGGCAAACGTACAAAATCAGCAAGGAATCAAATAATTATTTCCTTCACTGTATATATTATAAACAACAATATATATATATATATATATATATATATTATTTATTTATTTACACCTCACTTGCGCTTGGACGCCATCTTGGACCATCCCAGGGGTTTCTTGTTTCTTAGCTCACGGATTGCTGCTTTGGTAAGCGGAATGACACTCAGACAAATTTGGCCTCAGCTTTATTCTTAAATCGCAGTTTTAAGGTGTATCACATATCATAAATAAATATCTCTGCCATCTAGTCACTAACTAAACTTGTAAAGACCCTCCCTACTGTTGTCTGGACCTATCATCCAGCCCCACAAATCCTCACTTTACCAGTCTCCATCTGGTGCATGCTCCCTTAAGCCTGGGGGGAAAAAGCGCCAGCTCTTCTGCTGCTTCTAAACCAGGTAGGAAACCACACCTCCTGATCACCTAGAGCTCACTGAAGATTGGTGACATCATTCTGTTTGAGCAGTGGAAAGGAGAGGATGTCACAGCTCTGCAGACCTCCTGTGAGAAATGCACTCTGCTCCGTCCTCTGTTATCAGGCAGGAGGTAGAGAGGGAACCGAATGTATAAGGCTGTGTTATATTGGTGTATTATATCTGGCAGGTAAAGAGTAATTGCCCAGATCCTTCACATAAAGCTGTCTCTAGGAGAGGAGCAGAGAGGAGATCAGACAGCCATTATTACACAGCTCAAAGAGAGTGAAAGACAATGAGGACACAGACACAGCCAGAACAGAAAACCATTTTCAGTTTTGTTTTCACACAGCTTAGAGGGAAGTGTGCAGGCAGCCAATCACAGCACAGGGAACGTGTCCCTGCACAGGACGGCTTATCCCAACCTGGGTTGAACTAAATATCAGGCATCTATCACCTGTTTCATCTTTCACCTGGCTTTCAGCTGAACAGCACTGGATTCATACATACCCTTCACGTTTACCTTTTACCAGGTACCTGTTGCTAAAGGGAACAACTCCTCTACCTATGCAGCTAATAAAAAAACAGCCAGTGCACCCCCTATAACCATGGGACATTTCCATACTCTTTTTATCATGGATTTTTCCACTGTCCCGTAGCTAAGGCTCTGCAGGCCCATCATAAGGCATAGACTTCTCCCATCACCTGACACTGAGGCTCAGCTACATCATTTACTGTCTCTAGTTCAGGAAGCTCTGTATCCTTACTGCTAGCTGTCTCCTAGCCTCTATCATAGGAAGTCACCGGGTTACTGCTGACAATCACATCTAGGGAATCCCTCCCGGTTACCTCAGCCTCATTCCTGGGGACTTTACCACTTGAGGATTCATTCAACCCTTCATACTTTTGACTCATAGCCACAGGGGAACCACCTTCATAGTGATCCCACTGGGCAATGCCATCACCATTTTGGAACCCCTATAGGCAAAGGACTCCTGGTTGCACTCAGCAACCACACTAGCTTCATAGGGAGCTGTACTGACAGCACACCTCACAAGGTTGCTATCCACCCCAGGACACACCTCACCTGTGCTACCCACAAGATACTTGGCAATTAAGCTGGGGTTACCTTGGACAATCACCACTTAACACTTAACACCACTTAACACCAGCCCCCTCACACATTGCAGCAGAGCAGTTACATCTAGCAGTAGGATCATCCCACACCTTGTCTATCTTCTCTCATTCAGACATTCCCCTTGTGTGATTACAGGTGTCACTTCACAGCCCAGACCAGGTATATGACCTGTGATGACCATCTTAGTAGAGATGATCAGTAGGCTTACCTCTAACTATAGATGACACAAACCACACATGCTCTGCAACCAAGAACTCACTACAATTGGCACGCACATTGGCATTCACAGGGTTACCAATACCAACCACTAACCCTAGGGAAAGTTTGTCAGCAGCAGCAGTCTGCTTACTGGGCACCACTTGAGTGTCTGAGAGCACATTCACCTGCTCACAGTTCTTACTGGCTCCGTCTAGCAGGATGCATTCTGCAATCACCAGTGAGGATGTTTCCTCCACATCCCCTGTAGCTGTCCCTATGGGAGAACTTTCTACTTTTATTTGGGTCACTCCTGCATCTGGCATGCTATCAAGTTCACCCTGTGTGTGAGGGTCAATAGCAGACACTTGAACACAGGGCCGGACTGGAAATAAAAATCAGCCCTGGCAGTAAGCCCCCAGCAGCCCACATACAATATCCGCTTAAAAATGTCCCTTGTTCGCGCACCTCGCCACTTTCTTAAATAAACTACCCTATAAAGCTGCTTTCACACGGAGCATTTTTGATGCATTTTTGATGTGTTTTTGGTGCGTTTTTATGTGTTTTTGGTGCATTTTTGTGCAGAAAGGCAGAGCAGTTAAAGGGGATGTATCGCATCCTTACTTCGGCTGATTCACACTGCTCTCAGCTTCTCAACTCTGTGAATGCAGGGGCGTTTCTTCCCCTACCAGCTGGATGACATCATCCCCCCTTCACTGCTGGCCTGAGACTCCCCCCCCTCCCCTCTGAGTCCACATATCACTGTGCCTCTCCCTATCAGTCTTATTTTATAAGAGCTGTATACATAACACAGGCTGCATTCAATCTAATCTGAGCACTGATCTCCTCTCACAGCTGGAGATGTATTACAGCTTTCTAAGAACGGCACAGATCTGCGTGTATGCAGGAGAGTTAGGCACAGGGTCAAAACTGTCATGTTTTCTCATTGTACAATCTGCTGCAGTCTGATTCTGCTAGGTGTGGAAACAGAAAATGCTACGGCCCCTAACTCTGAGTCATTCTGTACAGCCCGTGAATCAACCCAGGGGCTGTACAGAATGTAAATGAGCTCTCAGCTAGTGAAATGCAAGGAGGAGGGATCAGGAGGGATTAGACCCACACTGGCTATCAGTGTAAATAAAAACACAAGATAAGGGACACTGTGAGAACAAGGCAGCTTTGCTAATGACATCGAATTGCAAAGTTGCTTGTTTTCACTGTCCCCTTATTCTGAAGACCATTTAATGAAACGATAACACCCCTTTAATGCTGTACATTTCTGCACAAAAAAAACACATAAAAAAATGCACCAAACCCGCTCCGAGTGAAAGCAGCCTACACACAAACAAGAAAGAACCAGTGGTGCAGAGAAACCCCTCATCACAGAGTCAGGTGTGCACTTGCTTTACAATCAGGGACAAGCCCACACTGACACTACATAAGCACCAACATAACCTACACCCCCACCAATCACATCACCAGTAGTCAGGTCACCATCACATGAATACAGCACTGATTCAACACAGAAGTAAAATGACCCCTGACAGCAGGGACTCACAGGAGACGTCATCTCTGGTGGGAGTTGTCTTCTTCTCCTTTTCTTCTCCTTCTGGCCCAAACCTCCATGATGTCTTCCCTGATGAGTCGTTCCCTTCCATTTCTTTCTCTGTCTGGTACAGCATGCAGTGTCCTCTTCTAGTAGTCTCTACTCGTCCCTGTAGAATTTACCACAAATACATCTTAGACTCCTCTCTTTACCAGCACTTTCCTATCAATTCCCCAAACAGCGTATGTTAGACCCTAAAAATTAGAAATTAAAAAATGTCAGATAAGTGGCATGTAAATACGTAGACCCCCATTAGGTAGGTAAACAGGGCCTTCCTCCATTAATTTGGTAGGTAGACAGGGCCTACCCCTGTAACTAGCCAGGTAGCAAGGGCTGCCCCAGTAACAAGCCAGGTAGCTCGGCCTGCCCCCAGTAACTAGCCAGGTAGCTGGGGCTGCCCCCAGTAATCAGCCAGGTAGCTAGGGCTGCCCCCAGTAATCAGTCAGGTAGGGCCAGTAATTAGCCATGTAGGGCCAGTAATTAGCCAGGTAGGGCCAGGGGCAGTAATTAGCCAGCTAGGGCCAGTATGTAGGCAGGCAGGGCCAGTATGTAAGCAGGCAGGGCCAGTATGTAGCCAGGCAGGGCTAGTATATAGACAGGGCCACTTATAGGTAGACAGGGCTGGTAAATAGGCAGACAGGGCTGGTAAATAGGTAGACAGGGCAGGTATATAGGCAGACAGGGCAGGTATATAGGCAGACAGGGCTGGTAAATAGGTATAGAGGGCTGGTATATAGGTAAACAGGGCTGGTATATAGCTATACAGGGCAGTATATAGCTAGACAGGGCTGGTATATAGCTAGACAGGGCAGTATATAGCTAGACAGGGCTGGTATATAGCTAGACAGGGCAGTATATAGCTAGACAGGGCTGGTATATAGCTAGACAGGGCAGTAAATAGCTAGACAGAGCAGTATATAGCTAGACAGGGCTGGTATATAGCTAGACAGGGCAGTATATAGCTAGACAGGGCAGGTATATAGCTAGACAGGGCTGGTATATAGCTAGACAGGGCACTATATAGCTAGACAGGGCTGGTATATAGCTAGACAGGGCAGTATATAGCTAGACAGGGCTGGTATATAGGCAGACAGGGGCTGGTATATAGCTAGACAGGGCTGGTATATAGGCAGACAGGGGCTGGTATATAGCTAGACAGGGCTGGTATATAGGCAGACAGGGGCTGGTATATAGCTAGACAGGGCTGGCATATAGCCAGACAGGGGCTGGTATATAGCTAGACAGGGCTGGTATATAGGCAGACAGGGGCTGGTATATAGCTAGACAGGGCTGGTATATAGGCAGACAGGGGCTGGTATATAGCTAGACAGGGCAGTATATAGCTAGGCAGGGCAGGTATACAGGTAGACAGGGGCTGGTATATAGGCAGACAGGGCTTGTTTATAGCTAGACAGGGCTGGTATATAGCTAGACAGGGCTGATAGTTTAAAAAAAATAAATAAAAACAATACTCACCTGATGTCTCTGCTTCTTCTTCTTCTGTCTTCCCCGGAGGCCGCCAGCAGCAGACTGCAGGGCCGTGGAGTGGGCGCGCGATGACATCATCACCTCGGGCGCCTGCCCCGTGGCCTCCTGGGAGCTGAACAGACGGGATCAGTAGATCCCAGATGGTCAGCCTCGGCTTCTGCTTGCACCGCTCGGTGCAGGCGGCGGCCGTGATGGCTGCATGGCCGGGTCGGTCCCCTGCCACAGGGGTCAGGTCGCTGAAGCGACCATTGCGGCCCCTGTCGCGCGCCACAGACCGGTGACGGGACTCGGGGCCCGCTGGGGGGGTAACACTGGTCCCCTAGGTAGGCGATCCGAGCCGGCCCTGCAAATGCCCGGTTTGCCCTGTGAGCAATCCGGGCCTGCTTGAACATTATTTACACACTTTAAAATTCCATGATATGATACTAGCAAATACAGCAAGCGTGCTCAGCAACATCACAATGCATCTCATAAATAAGAGATGATGTTTCTTTTAGAACTCCAATGTTACTTCTATCAGATTTTACCCACTCAGACTGGGCAGACAGAGTGTCTATCCTGGAATACTGTTCAGACGTCTCGGCTCTGGTCCCTTCATAAGTGTCAGGTGCACACCTCTAATTAACTCTGTCAAGCAGACGTAGTGCATGTCCCCACTGCACGGGTTTTTGGCCAGTTTTTCAGACGGTTTGCGGTTTTGCAGAGCGCCTGAAAAACCGGCCGAAAATGAGCACAATGGTGATCTATGGAAAACCCGTGCAGCAGTCCCCACTGCACGGGTTTTCCGTCCGGCGGTTTTTCCGCCCGTGGTCCGGCCGCAAAACATTCAACATGTACAATCTTCCAGCTGGTTTTCGGACAGAACCTGTGCTTGTGAATGTGAAGGGGGAGGGCTTTCCTTCGCTCATCACGGAGAAAAGACGCCGCTCCCCACCTCCCGCGGGGGACGGCCGCAAAACAGCTGCGCTCCGTCTTGAAAAGAATTGACATGCAATTCTTTTCAAGATGGAGCACAGCTGCGCTATTGAAACACGGAGCTGCGTTCAGTGATAATCTCACTGCTAATTGTTAGATCAGTCTTGGGGACCGACAGAGCGGACCCCAAAACGGATCCCTAAAGCGCTTGTAACATGGAGTGAAAACGCCGTGTGAACAAGCCCTTAGGGTGCTTTCACACGATGCGTTTTTGGTGCGTTTCTCAATAAGTTTTTTGTGCAGGAAGGCACAGCAATTAATGCTGTACATTGCTGCACAAAAATTGCAAGTAAAATCGCGGTAATTACTGCAATTTTTGTAGCAGTTTTTGTGCAGCAATGTACAGCATTAATTGCTGTGCCTTCCTGCACAAAAAACGCATTAAAAAACGCATCAAAAACGCACCAAAAACGCACTGTGTGAAAGCACCCTTAGGCAATGTTCACACGGCTTAATTGCGGGACGTAATTACGCCCCGCAATTACGCCGTGTGGACGGGGGCGGGGCGGGAGCGGGGGAGTGAGCGGGGGGCCGGCACTTCGCCGGCCCATTGACTTGAATTGCCAGCGGCGCGTATACGCCGCTAGTAATTCACATGTCAATTATCTCCCCGCCCGGCGGCTTCGCCGGGCGGGGAGAGGAGACGTAATCCATAGTTCTCTATGAGAACTGTGAATTACCGTAATGAATGGGCCGTTTTTGGCCCGTAATTGGCGCACTTCGGCGCGTAATTACGGACCGAAATACGGCCCATTTTAAGCCGTGTGAACATAGCCTTAGGGTATGCTCACATTGCGTATTGGGGCGTAATTCCAAAGCACGGGGGGCTGGCCCCATTGGCATGCATTGTCAGCGGCTCCTAAACGCCATGAACAATTGACACTTCTTTCCCCCGGAATATCCCATGGCATCTATGAGAGCTATGAATAACTGTAATTGTGGCGCATATTTTGGCGAATATAATGCGGAATACGTGGCAAAATGCACGCACAAATATGCATCAAAATAAGCATGTGCGTTTTTGATGCATTTTTCGGATTTGTTTTTCGATGCAGAAAGGCACAGCAATTAATGCTATACATTGCTGCACAAAAAAACGCATCCAAAAACGCACCAAAAACGCTTCTATGTCTGAAAGCACCCTTTATGCAATTAGGGTGCTTTCCCACAGTTTTGGTGCAGTTTTAACTGCGCTCCAATTAAACTGCCTTTATTACCAGCAGGCATTTTTCAGTCGTCTAAATTGTTCAGAAAGGTATTTCAAGTAAGTAATCAATTACTGTGTTGGAAGACTTGCGGATTATAAACATAGTAATTGATTACTCGACTTTCCAAACAGTTTAGATAAGTGAAAGAAGCTGGCTGGTAATAAAAGCACAAAATTGGAGTGCAGTTAGGGTGCTTTCACATGTTGCATTTTTGGTGTGTTTTTTTAATGCGTTTTTTTGTGAGTTTTTTTTACCAGAAATGCACAGTAATCTATGCTGTGCATTTCAGTAAAAAAGGCATTAAAAAACGCACCAAAAACGTATCATGTGAAAGCACCCTTAAAACTGCGCAGCATGAAAGCACCCTTAGGTGTGTAGCTATTCTCTCACTATCACCTGTGACAGTCACTAGAGGAGCCACATGTTTAAGTTCGAAACCGCCGACACACTAGTTCTAAATAGATATAGAGGAGTGTAGATTGCGACAGTATGTATGAAGATGTTTGGCACATTACATAAAGTGTTATGCGGCAAACTTTGTATGGCAGTTTTGCATCCAACTTTCACTCATTAAAATGTGTCCATCAAGGTGCATCGTAGATCCAGTCTTATGAACCATAAGTCTTTGTACGCAGTGTGTGTGCGCCATAGTATGATCCGTTTTTGGTGTGATCTCTGAAATGTCCTATAATCCAGATATCGCCATATGGGTAAGCGTAGAGAGAGATATGTCCAGAGATCCATATATCAGTGAGTATGAATATATGCAAAAAAAGGTTTACTTTGATGAGATAAAGTTGTAGTGTGAGACCGATACATGTTTCATGAATCCTTATGTAGTTGCTCTGAGAATTCTCGTATGTATCTAAGCCTTCACGTAAGTGTAATTCAGGCTCCTACACTATAATCTTATCTAGATAGTGCACACGATATATAATGAAACGGGTCTTTGTGCTGACACCTCTGATGTCTAAGCGGCTGCCCAGTGTGATACTGCGCCTGCTGAAAGCTAAAGGTATTTCGAAGTCGCAATCTTGATGTTGTACGCAGTCTCGTTATCTTGCCGATTATCGAGTAACATAATGTCGCTTCGCCACGTCATAGCTTGTCATGATGCGCTCTATGTGACTTCCTACACTGATCTAAGCCTTTGTTGTGATATGGTCTCCATATGTGACATCTCTCTGTATGTCTCAAACCTATCATCTGTGATTACAGTCTGCAGAGCGTGTGTATCAGGGGCGCGTTAGGAGTAGTGTACTAACCAGTACTGCCGTAGGGGCGAAGCAAGACTTCACGGTGCCACCGGAAGCTGCTCGATTGTGCAAATGGGTTGAAGGTGGCGCTCGACAGTTCCTGAGTGCGCCCGCCGCTGGTGGCAAGTACGCCCCTTGCTTCACAATAATCATATGTGATAGAGAATATCATGCCAGATGGATGTCTCACCGTGCACAGTACTCGGTGTTCGTCTTGAAGGGCTATACTAGCACTGTGCTCGACGCCATATGTACTCGGCCTACTCAACGACCAGGCGTTCTAATGGGACTGTTGTGGGGATGGGGGCCCGCTGCGGTGCGCGCAGCCTGCTGCTAGTAGGAGAATAGGCTCGACATTTTCAGTGGCTGTGAATCCTATTTGATGAGTTAGTTATAGGTGATCATTGACTCGGCGCGCTGGAGGCGCTGATTAGGGACGTGGCTCTCGATCTTGTGCTGAGCATGCGGCGGGAGTCCCAGTCGCGCCTCCAATCCATTCCGAGGCCGATACGCGCTACCGATCGTCGGGTCGAGAAATGAATTCAGTGACAGTGGATCCACCGCCGCCCGTGGGGGGCTGGGCACCCTCCTCCTCACGTGTCTGCAACACATAGTGCTGCGCCATCTCCACTCAGAGCACGCGTGGGCGGGACATGCCTCGCGTACTGTCATTGAAAGTTCGTTCAGTGCTTGACGAGGCGTCGCGGCCGGAGGAAGGAGGAGGGGCTCGAAAATACACCGCCCTAAGCGCTGCTCCAAGGGTCACAGAATTTCAGAGCGCCCATATGTAAAATGTGCTCTGGAAGCGGCGGCGCAACTCAGGCCCCATAAATGTCGTAGGGACGGGCCCAACACAGGCCAGTAAAGTTGTTCGTAGACAACTCTGCGCGGGTGTGGTGCTCGCTCGCCAAAGCTGCGAGGCCCCTGAATGTCGTAATGTAATGTGGGCCACATCACACAAGTCATCTAAGATTACCCTTGAAGGTCGTCGTGGGGCCCAAATCATGAACCTCTGATGAATGTAGTGGGGGGCCCAAATCAGGATCACCCTGAAGATGTCGTGTCGGGCCCAAATCAGCCCCTTGTTATGGTCGTGGGTGCCAATCAGACCTCTGAATGTCGGGTGTGGGGCGGCCAAATGACACGGAGGCCCTGTGTGAATGTGTAGGGGCCCAAATCGACCCCTGAATGTCTTGGGGCCTCCAACATCAGACCCCTGATGTCGTGGGGGGAGACCATCACTGAACCTAATCAGACCGGCTGAATGTCGTGGGAGCGGGGGCGGGTGCGTAATAACAGCGGTCCAAATTTCAGACCGCTTAAGTCGGTTAGAATGGTCGACCTCCTCGAATCGCTGTGACACCTCTCTTATCCTCTATGAACCCGGAGTACGTAGGCCGCACGGTTAACTATGCCCTGACTGGTGTGGGGCCCAATCTCAGGCCCCTGACCGTGACGTGGGGCCAGACATCAGAGCAAGCCGCCTGAGTGAGTGTGAAGGGCCCAACTCAGGCCCTGGAGCATACATTTTTTTGGGCCAATCTCCCGATTTGGCGGGGGTGTCCCGCTAGTTGAGGGGTGCTCCCCTGCTCCGCATCTGACCTCGGGAGGATGGATGAGGTGACTTAGCCTGTCGCCGCGCGACTGCGCAAGAGCCTGTGTGCGGGGGATCCTTTAAATTACCGCGCGCGCAAGAGTAGCGCTGTTGACGACTACTCGTATCGAGAGTCAACGCATGGACTGGGGACCGTGATTTCAGCCCCGCAGTGCTCCATTTAATGTCAGGACTACGGGGCGAGTGTAATTACTCGTGGATAAGCCTGAAAGGACTGGTCACACGAGGAGCCGGTCTGCACTTCTCTGCTCCCGTGCCGGTCTCACTGTGCGGAGAGCAAGTGGGACCTTGTCTCCATTCGGCTGGTGGGCCGATCTCGCTCTCCGACAATATCCTGCCCTACACTTCTCTTCACTGCTTTGATTGTAGCATCTGTGCGCCTTCAGTGCCGTTCAGCGCTATGGGTGTTGTTGCTGCAGCAGGAAAATCAGATTCATTCCACCCACTGACAGTGTTCACATTCAGGACTGAACAGGGACTGAAATGCAGCCCTGGCACCACCAACCCATATAAAATAACCTCTCCCAATCACAAAAAAACAGCAGCATGGCTCAGGAGTATGGGTGCGCAGTTGTACATACAGTTCCAGCGGCCGCAGGGGGGGAATTGCGCGCCCGCTTAGCCCAGAGAGGTTGTGTTTGCATGTGTGGCGGCGCTAGAGACACTTCGTCGCGCTTGTCGTATATCCCTGCGCCGCTGAGTGGCGCACTCAGCGGCAGCGAGTAGAACCGGTATGTAAGCACCCAGCGTCTGCCAGTGAGCCCTAGGGCTAGAACGACGTAGAAGGAGGAGATGTTTATTGATTGTATGTTTTATTAGCTGTGAGTGAGGAGGCTTATCTAACCTGAGATATGCGGAGAGAGGAAATACTGCCTGAGAACATGGGGGCTATAACCCTCTTGGCAACAGAAGGGCGCAGCCAACTAGCGCACTAGTGCGCGACACAGAGGTGGGAAGGCACTCAATCTGCTCGCGCTGAGCTAACAGCGGGGGCATGGTGATACCTGTGGCAACGATAGATGAGAATGTCTAAGCATAAGAGGGTGGCACTTAACTCGGTCATACTCAAGAAACGGGCTGCAGTCATTCGCACTACGCGTGCGACTATAGTGTATAGAGTTGTGTGCATACTCTCTATCAAGGCTACTCGCTACTGGATTAAGCGGCCACTACTTGCAAACCGTAGGGCGGCAAGACTTATCCTTGACATAATCAGATTGGAATTTGCGCGGGCGTTACCGTGGCTAACCGCTACTTGGGAGTTGAGGCAGCATACGTTCGGCATATTCGATGGGGGGCCATACTTGGCTAACAATGATTAACCTGTTGTTAAGATGGGGTTGGACATGAACTCATGCGCTAACTAATCAAGGCGATGTGGGCAATCTTGAGTTCGGACTTGACTATATCAGCATGGGGCTGGCGCAACTACTGGTAACAGTGGGGGCACTACCTGGCTAAAAGATGGGGGGCACTACCTGGCAACAATGGGGGCATTTAACCTGGCAACAATGGGGGGCACTACTGGCTAAAAGGGATGGGGGCACTACCTGGCAAACAATGGGGGCACTCCTGGCAAACAAGTGGGGTGTAATAACCTGGCAAACATGAGGGCAATACCTGGCAACAATGGGGGGCACTTGTACCTGGCAACAATGGGGGCACTACCGGCTAACAGTGGGGGCACTACTGGCTAAAACAGATGGGGCCACTACCTGGCTAACAATGGGGGCACTACTTGGCTAACAATTAAGGCGGTGGCACCTACCTTGGCTAAGAGAGAGGGGGAGGATCTACTGGCGATACCAAATTTGGCTCTATTGTGGCTACGGAGGGGGCATCTACTTGGCTACCAAGGGGGAGGGCCATCTACCCAGCTGTAAGGGGTCACTACCAGGTTGGATCGGGGGGGTACTTACCTGGCTAGGCTCAGCGCGCAATCTACCTGGCTTTCTTCCAGAAAGGGTCGTATTTGTTGCAGTTAGTTGAGTGGGAGGTGGCGATAACGCTTATCTTTGAAGGCCAGGCAGGTCGCATACCGACAAGCTCGTGGGGATGTGTCCACTTTGAATATAAATATTTTATTGATCAGATCGCGCTCGGCGCATATCGCGCGTCCGGCCCCGTAATCTAGAGTTCGTGCCACTGTCGCTTTCACTTTCAAAAGTTGCAAACGCTATGTGCCCGCTTGATCCAGATGCAACGATGGGGCGCGCGCACACATAAGGCACACATACCTGTGCTCCGTGACATGGCTGCCCCGCACAAGGGCCCACTGGGGTGACATGGGGCCCCGCACAAGGCCCTGAGTGACATGGGGCCCCGCACAAGGCCCGTGCATGTAGATCGACAATTGGGGCTAACGCACGAGGCCCTTGAGTGTTGACATTTGTGAGTAGGACACTCGGCGCTACAAGGCCTGATCTGTGATTACATTGGGGCCCGCATGCAGAGTCGATTCTATGCTGCTTTGTTTCGCGTTTCCTAACACATCACTGTTTGTTGTTGTTGAGAGAGATCTTGTGCGGGTGCACACTCTGTCATGCAAGTTGGCCTTTGCGGCAGGCCCAGTTGCTACTCAGGGAGACCTGTGCGGTCGGCGCCTCACCATGTGTTTGCATTGTTGCAGGGGCCCTTGGTGTGCGGAGCGAACACCACTCGCGACATTCAAGGGTGCTTGCTAGTGATGACGGCTCAGCTTGGCCTACCTACATGTGTACTCTGGGGGGCCTTGTGCGGGTCTACCCACACTGTGTCAGAATCAGGGACGGCACATCTTAGTGGGCCCCATGTCACTCAGGGGGAGTTAGCAGTTGCCAAAATAATTTCTTTTGTAGAATGTGTAAAAAGCAGGAGACTCTAGTGGGGCGGGCGGGGGATCGTGTCCAGACGCTGCTCCGCGTTTTTCCTCTCCTCGGGCACACTATTAACGTATTGCTATGGACCACGAATAGTGACTGCTGCCTCGAGATATGCCACGCCCACGCTCTCTTCGCTGATAGAATAGCCCATTCTACCCATCCATCCACCCTAACTGCTCATAACGGCTTAGGAAGGATAGCCACAGGTAGATAGTGCCCGTATAGCCAGGTGTCTGTGTAGCCCCCATGTACACAGTGGTTAGTGTGCCCCTTACAGGGCTGGGAAGTGGCCCGACTTGTAGCCAAGTAAGATTGCCCCTCTGTAGCAGGTAGAGCCAAAAGACTTGTGATAGTCCGTGGGTTAGCATGCTCCTGTCCTGTTTGCTTTGAGAAGACCAGGTAGGGTTGCGCCTCCTTTGTTTAAGCCGCAATGCGTAGAGTGCGCCCCATTGTTAGCCAGGTAGTGTTGTTCACCATCTGTTAGAGTCAGAGCAAGTGCACCCATCTGTTAGCCAGGTAGTGTCCCTCTACATTGGTTGCAGTGAGTGCCCCCATGTTGCCAGGTTTGCCCCATTGTTTGCAGAGTAGTGACCCCATGTTTGCAAGGATACCTTCGACCTACATAGATGTTGCAAGAGTAAGGAGCTACCACGTCTGTCTGTGTGTTTAGCCAGGTAGATGCCTACCCAATGTTGTGTGAAGTGACTAAGAAAGAGTGAAGTTGTCCCTCGTTTCGCCATGTCTCATTGTTTGGCCACGGTAGTGCCCCCATCTTTTAGCAGGTAGTTGCTAGCCTGCACTGTTGTTGTTAGCCAGGACGCGAGGTGCCACCCGTTCTGTTAGTGTCAATCCCTATGTAGGCGCACCCCATGTGTTAGCCAAGTAGTGGCCAGCTCATCTGTTAGCCATAAAGTAGCTGGCTTGCTAAACCGCCGATCGTTTAGCCAAGTTGTGATGCTCACCTCCGATCTGTGTTAAGTTCACTGTGTAGCGTGCCAGCGCCTGATCTGGTTGTAGCCATGGTACGCGTAGCCTACCACGCTCGCCTGTTGCCAGTAGTGCCCCTCCATTTCTGTTTTGAGTGCCAGGCGTCAGAGAAGAGCCCCTCGCGCATGTCTGGTTAGCCAGGTAGTGCGGCCCTTTGTTGTCCCGAGTGTAGGTGCCGGCCTTTTGTTGTGTCATAGGTAGTGCCCCTCTGTTAGCAAGGTAGTGCCCCTCTCTTGTTTCGCCAGGTTTAGTGCGCCATCTCCTCGTTGCCAGGGTGATGTCCAATATCAATAGAGTATGCATGAGGGTACACCGCTTGATACTATCTTGAGCAGCTCCGTGTAGCAGTGCCCCTCTGTAAAGTGTGAATAGTGAGAAATAATTGAATGTGAGCCGCAAAAATCGCCACTTACCTTTCACCAGGAGCTCGAGCGCGCATCGCGCAGCTCGGCATGCTAGCTCCTGCCGATCTCTTCAGCGGCGCAGGGGGAAGTGAGAGCGCTCGGGCCGCTAGCGCCGCACTAACTCTCCAGGACAGCTCCTGTGTTGTGTGGTTCATTCCCCTGCGACCGCCTACTAGAAATATATCCTCGTAGTGGTACTCGCGCGCACAACAGCCACGGCGGTCGTATACAGAGAGGGAGAGGGAGGAGGGAGGGAGGCGTGAGTGCCGTCCTGCATGTCCTCTCCGTCCTTGACTTGGAGACCGCGGGCGGAGGGATGCCTGGCCGGTTGTGGCGTGCCGCTGCTGCGCTACTCTCGCACTCGCGCTAGCGTGAGCGCTTGGTGGTAAGTGCCACCCTGCAGTGCAAGAGTAGTGCACTGAGCGCGATATCTTGCGCCACGGTAATTTTAAAGGGACCTCCCGCCGCTGCAGGCGGCAGGGAGGAATGCAAACATACCCCCGGCGATCGGGCGGGAGGGGACCCCCAAATAGCGGGACCCCCCCGCCAAAAACTGTGTGAGAGTTGTGCATGTGGTGATATGAGACAGGAGGTCTGGAGGTTGTTGGCCCCACGTCACTCAGGCGTAGCCTGGTAGCTCGCGGGTTCCCTATGTCACTCAGGGGCTTGTGAGGAGTGTTAGGGCCCACGACATTCAGAGGGCTATCAGAGAATTATTGAGGCCCACGATCATGCCAGGCGAAAAGAAGGTGTGCACTGATATATTGGGTAGCTTCCGACGGACTTCAGGGGTCTGGTATTTTGGTGGGCCACAGATACATTTTTGGTGTGGTTCTTTTGATTGGGCGCCGCTCGACGATGATCTCAGGGGCTGATTTGGGGCCCTCACGACATTGTCTCGGGGGGTATATAGATTTGTGTGTGCTGCCCATCGAATCTTACAGGTGTAGAGGTATCTGTATTTGGGGCCAGAATCGAGCGCTCATTGCTAGAGGTTCTTGTCGATTTGGGTCCCCATAGCACGACATTCATGGGTTGATTTGTGCCCCAGGACGCATCTCCCAGGGTGTGATTTGGGCCCCACGACATTCAGAGGTCTGATTTGAGCCCAGCGACGAATCGCAAAGGAAGGTTGTTTGATTTGGGTGGCGCCCCATACAGACACTTTTGTTTACTATTGTTTAGGGTCCGTGTGATTGTTTGGTGTTCGCCGCCTCACTTGAGACATAATTGAGGGGGGAGTGATGTTGGGCCACCAACCGACATTTAGGGGCCTGAGTTGGGCCCCCGACATTTAGGGGCCTTATGTGCAAGGCTGAAGCAGCTGGGGCGGGCCGTCCTCTTCCTCCGCGACGCGGACGTCGCAAATGAATTTCAGTGACAGTGAGTCGCCCGCTCCCCGGCTTGGGGTATTGCGACTTTGTTGATAGATTTTGTGTAGATCATCGCTTGTAGGTGCCGTGCCCTAGTGGGGTTCAGGGATGGCTGCAACGGTTGCCGACTGTATAGATAGTAACTTTGTTGATCAGACGTTCGTTGCTTTTTTGGTTACTGCGTGAAGGCATTTGTGGAGGATCGGGCCGTCGTGCGTGCCCGGCTAGATGTCGGCATCGAAACAGGAACTAGCGCACAGCCGCATAGCGCGCTGAAGAGTGGTAGTAAGTAAGGTATACAGACACGATGATAGGGCATTATTCTATTTAGCAGCAGAGCGCGTACTAGCAAGTCGGGCCCCCCCCCCACCCCCGCACAGTGTGATAGCAGACGGCCTGGGTCCCGTACGGCCCGTCAAAAAAACACAGTTGGCAGCGCAGGCACAGGCGCTTCGCAGCAGTGTTAGCACATATTATTATTGTGAAGCAAAGGGGCGGGTAGCTGATCGCATAAAAGCCTAGTCGCGCGCTGCGGCCGTGCTCTCACCCCACCTCCCTTTTCCTGCTTCACAGTACGGCCGGGCCCCGTACGGCGGTTGAATGGCTTTGTACTACCCTAATGGCGGCCCTGGATACACAGCCTCAGCAGGGACTTGTATCACAGGGCAATTCGACTAGGTTGTAGACAGAGGCTTATGAGACAATATCACACAAAGGCTTAAGGTATGGGGAGTCGCAATATCGAACGTGACAAGCTGAGACGGCATGAGAGAGTGAGGTTTATCCACACTGAAAGCGTACACACATAAGAGGTGAGTGAGGATACTCTATGGACGCGCTCAGACAGCTCGTGTAATCAACTACTGGGCAGGCTTAGATACAGAGGCTCAGAAGACCGGAGTGTCGTATTATACGGGTGATGTTTTCGCAAGACAATGAAGGAAGTGTAGGGGTGACCTGTAACCCACCATCAGTTCATGATAGGCTTTAGATTCAGTGATATCTTCGCAGAGTATTAGATCATACATGATCGGCTCTCGGTTTGCGTACGGTTGTCTTTTTCGGATCGTGCGCAGACTTAACTTGGGCCGCTAGTTTAGTTCGGGATTTGACCGGTTTGACTTTGTTTGTCTTGAGAAGTGACGGGCGCAGGTCAGTTGTCCCGATGCGCTGGGCGCGTTATTTCAGACCGCGGCTGCATCTTTGCCGCTTTTCTTAGGGGTTGTCATCGACTGGGTTTAGAACGCTGCCCAGTTGATAGGTGAGGATGACCACATTCCGCCTTGGCATATGTATACTTTTGACCGTTGTGTTGTATAGACGCAGCATTTTTTAGCCGCTAAATCACCGGCGGGTTCATCTTTTGTGGCGGGGATCGGTGGTTAAGGGATGTGTTCGTCCGGCAACGTTCGCCCATTGATCCCCTCTGCTAATAGCCTCTCTGTAAGCTGTGTGCTCTGGGTGACGTAAATCATACGCCAAGCGGGATCGTTTGAAGGGTGTTAATACCTGCTCTGCGAATATAAGTGACAGACTAGAGCTCTAGATTGCTGGGATTTGATTGACTTATCCTTTATAATAGTTGGAATAGAATGATTTAGATTAGGGGTTGAGACAAAGGGGGACCTGGTTTTGTAGGTGAAGTTGTTAGAAGTTTTTGATAAAATGCGCGCGCTCGCACACTTTTTTGTGTTGTGTCTTATGTCAGGACAACTGATGTAATCAGTGATCACTTGCCATCTGTTGGCAGCCACCTGTTTAAGTGTAACTCAATAACAGCATTATCATACAGCTATCTGTTAGTTTTAATTCATATTATAGACTACTTCACATAGATTACGTCCTGAAAGATATCGATCTGCAGAACTCTATCAATATTCCTAATTGATACATGTATGTGTGATACAATTTATATGGAAATTTGTTTATTATTAAAATTCCAATTGTAGTCTGGTTTTCAATTGTTTTTCTTCCTCGGAACAAATTGTGAATGATTACTAACCTGAGAAAGGACCTTGATGTTATCATTTACTGTTAATAAAGACCTAAGTCCCGTTACAAGTGGACAGAGTCTGTCATCGATGACTGTATCAGTCTGTGACGGGAACCTTATAATTTACAATTAGGAGAAGTGGTAACCACTTGTTTTCAGTAAAGAGTCAAGGTTTGATCCACCAACAGCATCAGATCATAGAGCCCAGTCGGAAAAGTCGACCATTTTTTTTCCGCATGCTTTACGACTGTTATTTTGTCACTGTATTTGTAAAACACTTGTGGGTCAGGATTTTCTGTGTTTTTTATTTAGTTCATGTCCAATAACACTGATTGATATGCGGAAAATCAACACAAGTTAGCAAATAGTCAAATGCGGCGGTATGTTAGCAACATAAAGAACCTAAATAAAAGTCTCAGTGCCATATGAAAACTAAGCTCAGAACAAATATTACCTAGTAGATACATGTATCGTTTTTCCTCATTTAAAGTTTATGGGCATGCAAAAACCAAATACACCCCCCCAACGTCCCCCCCCCCCCCCCCCCCCCCCCTCCCAACCCCTAACCCCCCCCCTCCCGATGAATATAATACTCCCCCCCCCCCCCCCCCCCCCCCCCCCCCCCCCCCCCCCCCCCCAACCCCCCCCCCCCCCGCACACCCCCTCCCCGCCCCCATGCCTCCCCCCGTTGCCTCCTCAACTCGCCCCACCCCACCCCACCCACCCCCTCCCCCCCCCCCGGTACCTCTCACTGCACTATATACCCGTTTTGAATGAAAAATTGCCGCACAATGCCCCTTTCTCCCCCCTTTGGTCATAACACCAAGTTATTATTACGCAAATTTCTGCACGGTCCGATTAACAATCTAAATTAAAAGCGCACAGTGATGCGCAGCACATCCACACCGTCGGTTCTCTCCTCTCTGACGCCCAAGTGTTTATCGTTATTGGGTTGTTTCATATTTCGGTGAGACTCGCTTAGTCTGGTGATAGACATTCTTTTCCTTTCTGTGTTTGTGTTCTATTTTATACCCCTTAAAATAGGCTATATGTGTCACGAAGGCTTTGAGAAAATGGGGCGTATTTCGCGGTCCGTAATTACGACGCGCTCAAATGTGTGCTGCCAATTACGAGGCCGAAAAACGGCCCATTCCATTACAGGGAATTCCCAGAGTTATTATAGAGAACTATAGTAGGATATACGTCTCCTCGTCACCGTCCCGGTCAGAAGCCGCTCCTTGGGCGGGGATGGATATATTACATGTAACTTTATCTTAGCGGCGTATACGCGTCCGCTAGCAGTAGATGGTCCTAAGGGCCGGCGAATGTAGTGCGGCCCCTACGACACGCTCCACTCCCACGCGTCACCGCCCCGGCAACACGGGTCGCTAATTGCGGGGCCGTAATTCGATTTGTCACGTCTCATTCAAAAGCCTTAATGGATGGTTCTTCTGGGTGAACCATAGACCGAACACTGAAGCAAATTTTTTATGTAGTTTTTTCTTCCTCTGCACTTTCAAAATTCTTTTTTATTTTTCTGTGTACAATAGACCTTGATTGTAGGTGCAGTTTTTTGCAGGACAAGAGTGTAGACTTTCTAATGGTTCCTTTGACACTTCTAAGTTAACGTTATCTGAAACCCTCAATAAAATTCTTTAATGGATATGGAACATGATATTAGTGAAAAATGCATAATTGCAGCATTTTTGTGGTTTTGGTTTTCATTTTCATGGAGTTCATTCTTAGGTTATCGAAATGAGCACCTTCGAATATTATCCGTTTATTCTGCAGTGTTGTTATGGATTGTGGGAGATGCTGAATTTGTTATGTTCTCTTTTTTTTTTTTTTTTGGTGTGAGGGGGGGTGACAGAATCTATTTATTTTTTTTAGCAGGGAGGGACAAGAGCTACGTAGTAAGCATGGTGATCTACTGATGGATAAGAGATGGTTGCGCAGCCCCGACCCACTATTGTGGTAGTGGGTTTAATTAGGACGCCCGGATGTTGTTAGAATCGATTACAGTCTTATGGGAACATGGTTTTGTAGTATTTTGGACGGACCTCGGTTTGATTATCGCTCCGGTCGTCTGGGCAACCAGTAGATTGGTAGTGGGAAATAAGCCGGATTTAGAACACTCCCGTTGAAGGGCACCAGTTTTTATGAGTTTGGTAGGAAAACCGGATTATAAAGCTAATGTCCTGGGCACCAGTAGAGATTGTTAGAGGACGCCGATATAGAAGAACTTGCTCCCGTCCTGGGCACCAGTAGATTGGAGGACGCCCAGATTATAACGCTCCGAATTTGTAGTTTTTAGTATGCTTTACTATTTTAATAAAATAGAAAAATGATTTTCGATTATTTTTTTAGAAAGTAGTGCACTGACATTCATCCTCATTTTTCTGTTGATAAAAATACACTTTATCTTTCAACTATCTACCAGACTATGTAAGGCTATGTTTTTTGGTGGCTGAATGTCAGTTGTTTTTATTGGAACCATTTTGCAACACACGTGACTTATTGATCACTTTTTATTCCAACTTTTGGGGAACCAAAATAACCCAATCTTGGTGTTGAGAATTTTTTTTTCTTTTATGGTGTTTACTATATTGGATAAATGACAGCATACTTTAATAGAGCAGACTTTTATTGAAACAGTTATAGTATACTTGCCAACTTTTGAAAGTGGGAAAGTAGGAGACCTTAAGGCGCGGTGCGCAATTTTATTTTTTACATGACTACGCCCTGTTGTTGGTGATCCATGCCCCCTTAAAAGCACACCCACTCCACCTAACTGTGTAATGACTGGAAGATAGCTAAATTAGGGTTTTGGCAGTCAACCCATGCTTTCATATTTTGATTGCCCGGACTGTTGGATAGCCTATTTTTCAATGCATCCAGGTAGAGATGGGAAATTACCGCCAACAAACTGTGCATGGACCTAAACCATTACATTACAATCTAAATATTTCTACAACATAGATGATTTATTATATGTACAGTAGTAGATGCTCGAGTGTTAAACAAGGCAGGCATACATTTATTTAAGGGACCTACAGTGCAGTAACCTCTAGGACTCACCGGAGATGTATCTCTGTGGACTGGAATTGTTGATGTGTCTTTCCGCTTTTTTTCATCCTGTCAAGGACTGCCAATGATGATTCTATCCCACTCGACTCGACCTGCAAAATTTACAAACAAATCCATCTTAGAATGTCTATTTTTTTCAGCACCTTCCCTACATGTAGGTAAACTCTGTTACATACTCAACATGGTGTGATAGGTGGGAGAGGTTTATGGATAGACGGGTGACAGGTGTAGGTGAAATTTTCAAGGGGATCACAATAGGTGCGAGTGATGAAGTGGAGGTTGACGTGGACTGTGGACAGTTATTTAGAGTGGAGAGGTTTTGCGGGTGATGGTCGGGATTGTATTTTGTGTTATCCGGCACCAAGGATGCAATAACACAAATGTTGCGATGAGGTGGTGGGAAGAGGAGGGGATCTGCTTACAATCTCTTTGGTGGGGAGCATTGGACCATCCCCTGGAGATTGTGCCTCGCGGCTCGTGCTCGTGTACCCCCAATTCATATTGGGCAGGTATGAACTTCTCATACCCTGCACACTCCAGAACATCAGTTACATACAGGGGCGTAAACTATCCGGGGTAGCAAACGGTAGCAGTTGCTCCGGGGTCACGTGAGGATCAGGGGGGCCCGCGCACCCGGGGATGATGTTTACTGCGTCATGCTACCCATAGTAATGCCGATCCTTGTGCCTGCGGCAGTTGAACATTAACCAGTTGACTGCTGGTGGGCAGGGAGTCTGAGGGGACCCATGCGGCATGCTGCTCTAGAATAAGCACAGGCCATCCCGGACCCTGAGCGTTCAGAGGCAGCGCTACAAGGAGGTAGCTAGGGCGGGAATTAGAGGTCGCGACGTGCTCAGTACTTCCTCCCTGCCTGCTACTTCATTTGTGATCACAATGGGCGCAGCGTGGTGGATGTACTGTCACCGCGCCGCCCGCGACTGAGCGCAGAGGCTGAAAGGAAAGTGGCAGACCCGAAGCTATGAGAGGCGAAACGGAGGAGGAGCGGGATGGACTGAGGTGAGTAATAATATTTATATTTTACTGGCCCCTCTAAGCCTTGCCTATACCACCACCTCAAGCATCACTTTACACCCCCTTAAGCCTGCCGATTTACACCACCTGTAGTCCTCGCCTCTCACACCCCCCAAGCCTGCCGCTATACCCTCTAAGTCTGCCTTTACACCCTTAGTCCTCCCTTATAACACCGTCGCCCTAAGCCTCACTTATACAGCCCCCTAAGCCTGTCTAGTAGTCCACCTAAGCCTCCACTATACAAACCTAAGGCCTGCCTATACACCCCCTATAGGCATCTTGGCCTATACACCCCTTAAGCTGCAGGTAGGCCCCCTAAGAGCCTGCCGTTTCACAACTAAGCCTGCCGTATACCCCCTAAGCCTACCTATAAACCCCCTAAGCTTCCCTATATACCCCCTAAGCCTGCCGTTATTCCCCTAAGCTGTACTATACACCCCCTTAGCCTGCCTATACACCCCCTAAGCCTGCCCGTATACCCCCTCAGCTTGCCGTATACAGCCCCCCTAGCCTGACTATACAGCCCCCCTAGCCTGACTATACAGCCCCCTAGCCTGCCTATACACCCCCTTGCCTGCCGGATACTCTCCCTTAGCCTGCATACACCCCTATGCTTGCCTCGGAATACCCGCCTATAAAAAGACTTGCCTGTATACACCTAAGCCTGCTCTGGTATACCCCGGTCATTAAACCTGCAATGTTTACCCCCGCAAGCCTGCCTGTTATACCCCCTAAAGCCTGCTGTGTACCCCTATGCACTGCCTGTGTACCCCTCCCTGCTTGCCGTGTGTACCCCCAGATTGCTTATGAGACCCCACAGCTCTGCTAGATTAGACCCCCCAGACTGCCTAGATAGTCCCTCCCACAGCCATTGCCTTAGCATAGCTCCCCAGCACTGCCTAGGATAAGGCTGACCCCCAGCATGCCTTGATCAAGACCCCCCAGCGCCTTGCCTAGATAGCCCTCAGCTACATTGATAGCCCCTAAAAGGCTGCCTGCCCTTGAATAGCCCTATAGCTACCGTGAAAGCCTCGCCTGCCGTTTTATAGCCCCTTATTAGCCTCCCTAATAGCTTGCCTACCTTATATAGCCCTCACGAAGCCCTGAATGTCTACTAATTATGGGGCCCTTTTAGCTACCTTAACCCCTACCTAATAGTGGCCACCTATAGCCCACCTAAACCCTGTCTACTGTATGGGCTCCCTATAGCTAACCTAAACCCTGCTCTGCCTAAATGAACCCATTTAGCCAGGGGGGCAGGTGCTGGGAAATGTCCAGGATTTCTAAGATATTTGTGGTCTAAATCTCAGGGACAAGTGGGTCGGGAGATGTCAAGATGAAAGGTGTGGAACAGATGCGAAACTTCTAAAGGGGTTAAGGTCAATACGACTTTCAGAGAAACGTCACCTGTGTGTCACAAGATGTATCTGCACTGGAATTCCACTTGTATATGTCTACAGAGGCCTTCTGTACATGGTGTCTACCAATATATAGGTCACACTGTATGGAGGTAATAGTAACAGTCTCTGCTGAGCCTGTGGTTCTCTGGTGTAATACCCACTATTATGGGTACTGGTATATGTGGTTTTATACAAGTCGGCGAGATGGGATGTGTCATACTTGGTTTTACCTGCTTTATGGTCACAAGAGGGGCGTGGTTCTTTGGGGTGGTTGCCTAGTCTGTTCGTTAATTGTGGAGGGTTATTATTTCGAGTCACTATGTGGTTGGGTATTTGGTAATATTTTGGTCATAAGGGTTCTGATGGGTTATAATCAAGTCCATATGTAGTTTGGGTTATGGGTTAATATGGGTTTTGGTATATAATGGTTTTGTTTGTGCGGGTAGCAGTATGATGGTGATTATGTAGAGTGACGGTATTTGCCTCTTGTTTTATTAAAATTACCCTAAACATCATGTCCTGGTCATGGGGTATTCCGTGGTCAGGAGGTGGAGCACACGTTGAGGGAGGGGGAGGGGGGGAAGGCGGGTGCCTAATTCCAAAAGGGTGTGCTGTTGGGGCCATGGCTTCACTAGTTCCCCTAACGGTTTCCTTAGTTACATTGCTTGTGTAAGGCCAAAAATAGACAAGATCGGAATAATTCCTGGCATCCAAAAGACCTACTCTCAGAATCCTAGTCTCTATAAAATTGGTATATTTATTACGCTCCCGAAATGCATCCAAACCCTTGTTGAACTCTGTATTGAATTCATCCATGCCAAGTTCCTCCTGGCAGGAGTTCCACAGTTTCACTGCTCTAACAGTAAAGAATCCCTTTCTATGTTTATGTAGAAACTTTCATTCCTCATGACATAGAGGATGCCCCCTTGTTCTTAATACAGTCCTGGGTATAAATTAATCTTAAACGAGATCTCTATATTGACCTATAATATATTTAAACATATTATTATGTCCCCCCGAAGCCGTCTTTTCTCCAAACTAAATAACCCTAATCTTGCTAATCTTTCTGGGTATTGCAGTCCACCCAGTCTTTTTATTATTTTTGTTGCCTGCCTTTGTACCTGTTCAAGTTCTACAATGTCTTTCCTGTGCACTGGTGCCCGAAACTGTACACAATATTCCATGTGTGGTCTAACCAGTGACTTGTGTAATGGGATAATAATGTACTCAACATGTGCATCTATGCCTCTTTTAATACACCCCATTATCCTATTTGCTTTGGCAGCTGCTGCCTGACACTGGCTGCAGGAATGATTTTCATTGGATGCAGGAGATGGAGTTTAGTACTGTCATATTTTTTTTAATGTTCTTATATTCAAACAGATTTCCCCTTTGGACTATGTCAGACTCATTGGATTATGTTGGACCAATGTTGGATTGATTTATTTAATAAAGTGGTGAAAGAGGGCTGATGTTGAGGAGTGTTTATTTATATACAAGTTTTTTTGTGCACCAGATCTTGGTGTCCATTCTCACCGCTGTAATGGAGGTTCCAAACAGAAACTGCAATGCAGATGTGAACCAAGCTTAAGGCTGTGTTCACACGACGTTTTGGATCCGTTTTTTACCAGTGAAAACGGCATCCGAAAAGCGGATCCCAAAAACGCAACAGCTGATCTTTTTTTCCATCCATTTTGTAAGCTCTTAACATGCGTTTTACGGATCCATTTTTAAAAGCCTTCCTTTTACCTGAATATCTCTGTTTCTCTCTCTGCTTTCCGCATCGCAAAAGTGGATCCCCTTGTTTCCTATGGGGACTTCTGTTGCGTAAAACACAACAAGAAATGACATGTCATTTCTAAAGACGGAAACCGCCCAAAAAGCAGCAGAGGGAAAGCCTTCAAAAAGCACAGCGGCGTTCTCTCGTGAGAACACCGATGCGCTTTTGTCACTGAAACCAATGGAAATCACACTGACCATTGTTGAATCCGTTTTACGGATAACAAAAACGGTGTGTGAATATTTCATTAGTATTTGGTAGCATTGCCTTAAACGGTATGATTTGGGTCAAAAAGTTTTGGATATCCTTCCACAAGCTTCTAACAATAGTTGGTAGGAATTTTGACCATCCTCCTGACAAACGGGAAATTTGGCCCTGTTTGTAGTCACCTTGCCCCACCTCCCTTTTTCAGCTTCCCCCTAAACTTTCAAAGGATTGAATCAGGTTTTTTGTGATGGCCACTCCAAAACATTGACTTGGTTATCCTTAAAGGGGTTGTCTCACTACAAGATTGCTTTTTATGTTAAAGATCTTGCAAAAACAAGTCACTTTGCTATATGTGTCCATTAACATCCTACCTCAGATATATTCTGAGATATCCCCTCTTGTATGGGCTGCGTCAGATCCTCAGATTTCCCCAGCATCTTCACAAGGTCTTTTGCTTTTGTTCTTGGGTTGATATGCACATGTCGAACCAAAGCACGTCCATCTCTGAGACACAGAACCCGTCACCTTTCTGATGGCTGGATATTCCCATCTTGTTTGAGGCACATTCAGGTATCTGGAAAGTCCACAATTCTCTTCCTGATATCTTGGCTGATTTATATAGACTTTTCCATGATGTTATCCATAGAAGCAGTGTGTTTCTGGTGTGCATAAAAAAAAAAAAGTATCCACAGGTGTGTCTCTAATTAAATTGTTTAAAGACATAGTAATCTTAGTCTATGTAAACTTTTGACTTTGCTGAAAGTAATAAAAATGACTTAAAAAACTCTCTCACTCTTTCACTGTTCTGGCGTTTGGCAAATATAAATAATTTTGGTTAATCTTAATTGACCTAAATGGGTAATTTTTATTCTGATTTCATGTCAGGTATTGAGAAAAACATGCATATGTCTCTTTTCATATAGTGTTTGTAAACTTATGGTTTCAAAGGTAAACAAATATATCTCAACTATTACATCCTGTTTATGTCATAGGGTGGCAGGTTCCAGCAGCCATAGCCACATGGACATGCTGAAAGATTTCTTATGGCATGTTAAAAGTGGTATATGGAAAAGGAAAGAAAAAGAGATATAGCGCATAGAGCTCCTAGTATACGATCCCTGGTTACATGAAATAGCAAATCTTAATAGATATGCTCACCTTGACATGTTGTGCTTCCAAATTTGGAGGCACAATTCTCCACTGAGCAGACCAAATTCCAATGTATGGAATGATTATTTTAGGGATTGCTGTCTGCTGTGGATCTACCACCGTCTCTCCTGCTCGATGCAGATGTCGAGATTGGGTGGAGCTGATGCAAGTTTGAAAGAAGGAGTTACGATATTGCTTCACTCGGTCTGGCTCAGGATCGAGGATATAATTCCACTGGATATATAGGCGCAGGTCCCACGAGTGAAAGATAGATATTTTAAAAAACACCGCATTTCGTATCCTGATGGATACTTTGTAAGGTAGACAACTCCATGAAGGCTCACGGGGATCAGAGAGAGACAATGTCATAAGAAATCTTTCAGCATGTGGCCATGGCTGCAGGAACCACTGTAACTGGGTACACAGGTGGTATTCATGTTCATTTTCTACTTCACCTTTAATAGGGTTTTTATATTTTTTTTATTTTATTTGCATGGAGTAGCAGGGGGTGAAGATGGAAGATTCTGTGAAAATATCTGCTTTACCTGTTTAAACTAATTAGCGGGAAACATAAACCAAGGAACTGGGAGAGTGGGGACTGCAGATAGAGGAAGAGAACATGTTAGGGTAGAGGGGAGTACATAAAATAGAAGCACACTGAGGGGGAAGAATATGTTGGGGGTTGGGGAGCACATGGAGGGAAAGAGGAGCATATGGAGGAGAGCACATGCAGAGGAAGGGGAGCACATGAAATAGGAGCACATAGAGGGGTAGAACATGTTGGGAGGAGGAGAGCACATAGAGGGGTAGAACATGTTGGGGTGAAGGGAGGACACAGCATAAATATACTAAGTGCAGTAAAGAGGCAGCTCCTACCAGTGTCCCCATCTCCCTCCTGGGTGGTAGCTGGTCAGCATGCTGAGATGCTGCAATGTGAAGGACTCCCTCCTGTGCTGTTTCCTGTCCCACTGCTATCAGGCAGGGGAGGAGCAGCTCTTCTGTACACACAGTACTGCTCCCTGCCTCTGTCATACTTATACTGAGTTCTGTCCATAGGCGTAACTTTGGTTCAAAAAGTGTGCTTGGGGGTGACCAATTTTCCCTCCCTCCCTCTCTCTTCCTTTCTTCCTTGCTTTCTTCCCTGCTTGCTCCTCTTCTTACCGTAATTCTTCTCCCTGCAGCGAAGCAGCCCCTCTAACCCAGCTATGAGGTCTGGGGGAGCGATGTGAGCTCCACCAGTGGGCCCGGTCGGAGCCTTTACACCAAACACTTTTGGTGCAATCCATAAGGTTATGAATGGCTCTCGTGATGCTAAGTTTTATGATTCCTTGCATGGTTAAAAATGTCATATTTAAAGGGGTTGTCTCACTACATTGATTCATCTTACCTCAGTCCTGTTTTCTTGGTTTCATTTTGAATTCTGGGGTGTGTTTACTGGCTTCTGCTAGGCTGCAGTAGAAGCCAGGTATGTAGCTATAGCAACCAGTGCTGCCAGCCTATCAGGAGAGATTAAACAAGTGTGTAGCTATAGCGACCTGAGGAGCTGATGCAGCCCATACAAGAGGAGATATCTCAGAATGGGTTTGGGGAATTGTTAATGGACACATATTGCAAAGTGACTTGTTTTTGCAAGTTTCTTTAACATAAAAAGCAATCCTGTAGTGAGGAAAACCCCCTTTTTAAGTAAAAATTTTAATAGAAGTGAATGTCAGACTGCATATTTAGATTTACCTACTAGGGTATGTTCACACAGTGTTTTTGGATCCGATTTTGGATCCGAAAATCGAATCCAAAAACACAGGGTCAATCAGATCCAAAATGTATCCAACATGCAGATGCGTGTTTAGATGCGTTTTGGCTTCAGCAGAAACACACCCTATCGTTTTAAACAGGAATCCTGCTGCGTCTTTCGGATCGAGAATTGACGCAGTAAATTTTGCTTAAGCCCCCCATTCCTTACATGCCGTACTCCAGAGATTAGATTACACACTGTACCCCAGAGATTATATTACACACCACACCTCAGAGATTACTACATTACACACCATACCCCTGAGATTACACACACAGTACAACAGAGATATTACACCATACCCCAAAAATTATTAAATTACACACTTTACCCCAGAGACTACATTAGACAAGTTACCCCAGAAATTGTGTGTATGTGTATATATATATATATATATATATATTATATATATTTATATATATATATATAAATACACACACACACACACATATACTCACACTTAGGGTGAGTTCACATGATGTTTTTTCGTCACTGACAGTGTCTTTTGCTTGTTGGAAATTCGGTGCTTGCAAACGCAGAATTTCGACGAGCAAATGACCTAGACTGCCCGAGGCAAATTTCCGTCTCCTATACTTTGGTGCTGTTAGGGTATGTTCACGCTGCGTTTTTGGATGATTTTTGGCCGCAGCAAGATTGCACCCTATAATTTTAAATAGGGTGCCTGCTGCGTCTTTTGGATCAAGAATTGACATGACAATTCTTTGAACGGATCCGAAAGAGGCATCTGAAAGACGCAAGTAAACACGCATCGGCGATCACTTGTCTGAACGCCAATGCGTATTTTACATTTTAAAATCCCACTGCTAATTGCTAGATGCATGTTTGGGTGCGTTTGGGGTCCGAAGGACAGATCCAAACACGCATCTATAAACATATGTACATACGGACAGAACACGCCGTGTGAATATACCCTTAGTGAGTAAAACGCCTTGAAGAATTCTTTGTAGACGCTGACAGTACGTGCCGAAAATAAATGAGTAAAACCTGTGTCATCTAAACAATGACACTGATTTTCCATAGGGTATAATGTAAATCAGTTTCCTGTTGGATTGGAGATCAGTTCTGAGGCAGATCTAGCACTGAATCCATATCTTCCGCATGAACGTACCCTTTAAGGTATGTTCACATGGCGTATAGCGGGGCGTATTGTACGCTCTGCTATATGCTCGGTGTTTTAGAAGTATGCACTGGCCAGTCCGTACTTCTAAAATGCTACGGGCCCGGTCCCATTCACTTTAATTTTCCCGGTGCGTAAGTGCAGGGAAGAAGTGACATGCCGCTTCTTTCTCCCGGCACGCAGCACATGTAGGGGAAAATGGAAGTTAATCATGTCTCTCAATGAGAGCTATGAATCACTGTAGTTATAGTCCATACTTCGAGGTGTCTTGCAGCGCAAAGACGGCGTGTGAACACATCCTTATATGCACACTGGGGACACATGTAAACACATTAATATATATATTTACACTAGACACATGGCTGTACATACAGTATATACACATCTCACATATACAGTTCATACCCTACTCACATGAACACACAACACCTAGCACCCATGTCTCCTCCTTACCTGTCTCCTGTAGTCTCGAATAGTCAGCAGCTTCTTCCTCCCACTACAGACAGGGGGGGGCAGGGGGCACTGATTCAGTCGGCAGGAGCTTCTCTTCTTCTCTGATGAGGGCTGAGCATAATGAAAGTGGTACACGAGGGGAGGGAAAGATACCTACACAGCCCCAGTTACGGAGTGTGCTGGACTGTGAGCAGCGTTCTGATTGGTGAAGCAACCCCTGCTGACTCCTGCTCTACCAATCAGCACTGCTCTCATTCTGCACTGACACTTGAGGCTGCTACCTACTTTGTCCCCGAAGATGTACAGAAATCCTCCTCTGTGCTTTGCCCTTTCTCACTTACCATTTTCTCATTCTTTCATATGGATTATTTTTGATTGAAGTGGCTAAAAAGTGGGAGTTCTGTCCACCACCCAGAAAAAATGTGGGACCAGTCCCCTCCATCCCTCCCTAAAAATATGCCCATGGATCTGTCCTAATAACAAAGCACAAGCCTCTGATCTCCTCTGCAGAAGGCCATGTGTGACAGAGGGGACAGGGCCTCACAGGAGAGTGATGAGAACAGGAAGCGAAGTGAATAAATTATAGGCACGACACATAGGCAGCCCACTGGAAAAATTCACCTTATTCCCATGCAAAGCAACTGAAGACAGCGGGTTGCTACTATTAACCACAGTTTCATAGGAAATGACAGCACCATTTTCCACATATCTTCTACAATATACTTAGCCACACTAACATCTAGGGACACCCTTGAGCTAATGTCTTCTATGGCTATGGCTCAAGCCGCTAGTTCACACTGTGCAATCCTCTGAGTTGTACTGGAATCTGTGATAGTACCACTCTATAGGTCGCCACAAACCACATGATCCGAATCAGCTGTACTACAATCAACACTGTTCCTCATGATCTCTAGTGGCAGACCAGAGTTAAACCCATCTACTACTATTGCTGCAGCATCTTTAGCAGCTTGTTCACACACTGTATTGGATGGGACCAGGGCCGCCATCAGAAATTGACATACAGCTGGTGTGTCTGGGCCCCCCCCTCTCCTGCTCCACCCCATGGGTGCTCTGCCCAGCGCTCCACGCCCCCGGCCGCTTCCCCTCACCCCTGGCCGCTCCGCCCATCGTTTCGCGCCCCCCAGCTGAAATTCCCGCTCCCAGCTGACCCCTCTGCCACCTCCCTGCTCCGTTTCTGGGGTCACAAGAAAAAAGTGCAATTGTGCCATTGTTTTTGGATTTAGTTCTTGCTGGATTTTACAATGTACAGTTTATCTGTATATTGCAGGTCAGTACGTATACAAGGGCTAGAAAGTACCACCACATGATCACCGCATCTCACCACTATAATGTTACTGACCAAACCAGTATACCCGGACCAATATTGCCAAACAATATACAAAGACCAAATAATACCGCCGAACATCAAACCATATACTGACTAGAAACACCATAATGTTACTGACCAAATCAGCATATCAAGACCAATATCAAAAAACAACAGCATACAAGCACCTAATACCACCACATCATCATCACATATCTCCGCCATAACAATATTGAATAATACTGCCATACTGTTACTTATTATAAACCATTACACCAAGACCAAAATTTCCTCCATACAGTGACCCTATAGTGGTAGATATCAGGTACACAGGTGCTTTGCAAATAGTTTACTTACATTTAGGGCTTCACAGGTGATGTCTTGTCTGATGAGTTGTTCACTTTCCCTTTTCTTCTCCATTCGGTCCAGACCACCATGATGACTTCTTCTGTCCACCACTCGTCCCTGCAGAATTTACAACACAAGCACCTGAGACTCCTCACTTTTTTTTATCATTTTCCTAACTGTGTGCCACCCCCATATACAAACTCTCCATCCATAGTTGCCCAAATGGTAATAATTACCCCCTGGTAATTATGGACCCCGCCAGTAGGTAAACAGGTAGATTAGGAGCCCCCTAATCAGTATGTAGGTACATTGGAGCCCCCAGATGATAGCTAGGTAGCGTAGGGTCCCTTGTGAGTAGCTACATAGCTTGTTCCCCCTGAGAGTAGCTCTGTAGCTTGGGGGCCCCCTGTGGGTAGCTAGGGGCCCCCTGTGGGTAGCTTAGGGGCCCCTCTGTAACTTAGGGCCTCCTATAGGTAGCTTAGTCCCCCCTCTGTAGTTTAGGGCCCCCTCTGTAGTTCAGGGCCCCATTTAGCTTATTGCTCCCTTGTAGTTTAGGGCCCCCCTGTAGCTTAGGGCCCCATGTAGTTTAGGACCCCCCTGTAGCTTAGGGCCCCCATGTAGTTTAGGCACCCTGTACTTTTGGGCCCCCATGTAGTTTTGGCCCCCCCATGTAGTTTAGGGCCCCCACGTAGTTTAGGACCCCCATGTAGCTTAGGGCTCCCTTGTAGCTTAGGGCTCCCTTGTAGCTTAGGGCCCCCATGTAGTTTAGGGCCCCATGTAGCTTAGGGTCCACAAGTAGTTTAGGGCCTCATGTAGGTAAGTACTCACCTTTCCGCTCTCCCCGGGTGTCTCCGTCTGTTCCTGGCCCCAAGCCTGCTGCTGCTTCAGGCTTGGGGCCTATGAAAGGAAGCTGGGCAGGCGGCACGATGACGTCACTTCCGTCGCGCCATCTGCACAGCTATATATGGCATGGGCAAGGAGTGTACAGCTCTCCCTACCTCACCGTTCATCTTAATTATATGCGCATCGCAAGTGAAGCAAAGGGGAGGAACCTGTCGCCGGCGGCGGGCCCCCCCCTTGTTTCACAGACCGGCCGGGCCCTGTAGAGCAGTACTAGTTGTATTGCCCTAACGGCAGCCCTGGGTGGGACTAACTCAGCGACACAGTTTATCTTCTCCTGCTCTGATTGTGTGACAGAGTCCTTGATTACAGGCACATTATTTCCAGCAGATAATAAAACTTTAGCCTGATCAGACAACTGTTCAACCACACCTGTTTTAATAGGCATCATTGCTATAAGTGACCTTCCATTGGAAACCCCTCATGCAACATATTTAGTCCATCCGACGATTCTAGTCCATAACTAATAGTTACAGCCTCTTTTCCATGTCTGGCAGGCTTGTCTTTCTCTCCAGCCGCTATACTGATGCCTCTACCCTGTGTCAGTCACTGCACTGGTTGCCCATCCAGTACAGCATACAGTATAAACTCAGCACTCTCACCCATAAAGCTCTCCACAGCGCTGCTCCTCCCTACATCTCCTCCCTAGTCTCTGTCTACCGCCCTACCCGTGCTCTCCGCTCTGCTGATGATATCAGACTACATTCCTCAATCATCCGAACCTCCCATGCCCGCCTACAAGATTTCACACGTGCGGCACCAATTCTCTGGAATATGCTACCGCGGGCGATCAGGCACATTCACAACCCTCACAGTTTTAAGAGGGCCCTGACAATACATCTTCTCGGTCTGGCCCACCAAGATCCCTAACTGCTATCACACACATCTGTCACTCCCTGCACTTGGGCACTCACAGGCACTTATCTGTATATAGATGTACAGTCTGGGTGGCAGGTTCATCCATTTTTCATGTAAACCCCCCCTATTTATGAAACATGGCCGGACCATTGTAAACTTGGCACTTCTTACCGTATGTTTCACCCATACACCCTAATAGATTGTAAGCTCTCACGAGCAGGGCCCTCACACCTTGTGTCTCATTTGTAAGTACTTTTAATGTGTAATGACTGTATGTTTACCCTTGAATTTGTAAAGTGCTGCGGAATATGTTGCCGCTATAGAAATAAAGATTATTATTATTATTATTATTTCTGGGCATATGTTTACTGCATCCTGGTTCGTATTTAGAGAGTGTGTCTCAGGCAGTGACACAACACTCTCTGCAGGGGGCACTTCCCAGGAAAAAACACTTTATGGTATATTCTCTGCCCCCCATAACTGCCAGCAAAGTTTCTGCTAAGTATGATCTCTTCCTGGAGCTCTTCACATACCTCAAGCACATGACCGACATTCCCAAAACACGTTACAAAATGTATTGCAACAGTCTTACCAGATTCTGGTCGGGTCTTCAGAAATGGTATAATATCTGGGTGCACTTGACCTTCTGTTGGTAGCCCAGGTCAAAGCCCCAAGTGGGATCCCACCCACTTGCAACTCCAGGGTTTTTGGTGGCATCTCCTCTGTCCACCACCTTGTCAGAGGACACTCAGGCGCACCACTCCCTACTTCAAAGCATCTCCCACACAGGTCCTCCCGTTGGACCACAGCGGCTACTTTCTGCTGTTTGGGTTTTGGTTGGTCGTAGCAATTACCGGATCCACTCTTAACTTCCACCGGCTTTGACTTTGACTCTTGGAAGAATGACCTGGCTTCCTGGTGACAGGACAATCCCCCTTGCAATAGTTCTGTAACCCCTTAATGACCGCCCGCCATCTTTTGCCGTTGGGCATTCAAAGTCGCTCGTCTGCAGCAACGTCTTTTGGCATCACTGCAGACATCGGGGTTTGCGGCTCCTGGTGCAGCAGCAGCACTGAGAACAGGGCTGTACTTAACAGTCCTGTTCCCAGAGCAGCTTCTGCAAGTGACAGGGAGCGGGGAAACCTCCGCTCTCCGGCACTTAACCCTTTGATTTCCGCGGTTCGTGACCGCAGAATAATCAAAGGGCTTTCCCCTTCTCTTTCGGGTCCAGTGACCCGGCAAAGCCCGGGGAATGGCTGCACAGTCATCCCTGGCGACATAGAGTAGCCCCAGGGCTGTCTGTGTTACAAGTCAGTGATCAGGGCAGACTGTGTGCTGCCCTGATTGCTGCCTGTGTCAAACTGACGCAGATTATAATGTATTAGCATATATAAATATGCCAATACATTACTGAGTGTAAAAAATAAAAAGTAAAACAGGTATCCCTTCATGGGAATTAAAAAATAAAAAAAAAACATAAAGAAAGTGTAGAAAAAAAAATTTAAATAAATATTTAATACAAAATTGTGCATACATTACACACACGCAAAAAAAAAGAAAAATTACAAATATTAGGTGTCCACACGACCGTAATAACATGTACAATTGATCTAACAAGTTATCAAGTGGGAAATGTGAATGGTGTAAAAAAAAATGTAAAAAAAGCAAAAAAAATTTGAAAAAAATATTTTAAAAAATCTGCAATAATTTATAAGCAAACTTAAACTATTCTCCCAAATAGTACAACTTGTCCCAAAAAAAAAGCCTGTTGAAACGCAATGCAGCAAAAACTTAAGAAATGTGTTGGTCTTTAACTACTTTTCAGGCGTTCGGGTTGAGGGCTTAAACATCCCCACCAGGGCTTTAGTTGGTTACTGTTATCTGGTACCGCTTGCTGGGTGGTCATAAACTGCATCAGCTGAAGGTATTTTCAATAGCAATAATTTTTCAGGCAGCAGTAAGTCAATTTAAACAACCCCAGCGACAACATAGTTCTAAGGCTATGTCGGCACAGCATATGTTAAAATGCCATCCAAAATCTGACAGCATTTTAACATCACCGGACCACACTTTTCGCCTGGGTTTGCGCCAAAAACTGCGGTCGGTTTTCAGATTTGCCGTCAGCCCTTACATTGAATGTACGAGAATCCTGTGCCAATCCGGCGGAATATCTGGCCTGTTTCAAAATCCGTTGGAATCCAGCGGATTTCAAAACCAGTTGAGAAAAATCTGTGCTGTGTAGACTACAGCATGGATATTTTCTATTGCTGCCTATGGGGCACAGGGTACAGCCGGACCAAAAACTTGTGCTGTGTAGACAAAGCCTTAGAGACACTGTTGGTTCACATAGTTCACAGTCTTTTTACCCGCACAGTCACTTTTCAGCAGCAGTAATAGCCAGGCCTCCGGACCTTTAAATTACACTTCAAAAAGTCCCAGATTCACTGTCACATACACCATTTCAGGCACCACGTCTTGTGCCAACCTTTTGGGCCAAACGTACACATTGCATACCTCCACCATTTGTAATGCCTCACGTGCGCTTGGATGCCATCTTGGACTGCCCCGGGGGTTTCTTAGTTCACGGATCGCCACTTTGTAAGCAGAACGGCACTTGTGTAGTGTGCAGGAGTTGGTGGTAGAACACAGTACTAAAGGGTTAAAAAGTTTAATAGTGTTCTAATAATGTGAAAAGCAATTTGCATTGTTTTTCTATATATGAGAATGTTCTAGAATTGACCTCTTTTTCCCCCCTGTGTGCAGCCAGTAGCCCCTGAGCATGCTGGTGAGTCATGTTCAGGTGTGATGTGTTATAGAAAGTAATCAGGGGGGTTTAAAAAACCCCTTTTTTTTGGGGGGAAAAAATTTTCCCCCCCCAAAAAATTTAAAAAAATTTTTAAAAAAATTTTGGGGGGGTTTTTTAATTTTAAAAAAAAAAAAAAGGGGAAAAATTTTAAAAATTTTTTTTTTTAAAAAAAAAAAAAAAATTTTTTTAAAAATTTTTTTTTTTTTTTCCCCAAAAAAACCCCCCCGGTTTCCCTTAAAAAAAGGGGAAAAAATTTCCCCCAAAAAGGGGGAAAAATTTTTTGGCCCCCAAAAAAAAAAAAATTTTTGGGGTTTTGGGCCAAAAAATATTTTTTTTGGTTTTGGGGGGTTTTTTTTTAAAAAAAAAACCCCCGGGTTTAAAAAACCTTAAAAAGGGAAAAAACCAAAAAAAACCCCCCAAATTTTTTGGGTTTTTCCCCCCCCCCCGGAAAAAAAATTTTAAAAAAAACCCCCAAATTAAAAAAAAAATTTTTTTCCCCGTTTTTTTTTTTTTTTCCCCCCCAAAAACCCCCCTTTTTTGGGAAAAAATTTTTTTATTTTTGGGGGGTTTTTTTTTTAAACCCCCTTTTTTAAAAAAAAAAATTTAAAATTTTTTTTTTTCCCAAAAAAAATTTTTTTTTTTTAAAAAAAAATTTTTTTTTTAAAAAAAAAAATTTTTTTTTTTTCCCCCAAAAAAAACCCCCTAAAAAAAGGGGGGCCCCGGGTTAAAGGGGTTTTTTTTTCCCCCCAAAAAAATTAAAAAAATTTTTTTAAAAAAAAGGGGGAAAATTTTTTTTTTTAAAAAAATTTTTTTTTTTCCCCCCCCCCCGGGGGCCCCCCCCTTTTTTGGGCCTTGAAAACCACCCGGGGGGGGGAAAAAAAAGGGTTTTCCCCCAAAAACCAAAAAAAAAAAATTTTTTTTAAATTTAAGGCCCCCCAAAAAAAAAATTTTTGGGGTTTGGGCGGGGGGGGGAGAACCCAAAAAAACCCAAACCCCTTAAAAAATGGGGGGTTTTTAAACAAAAAATTTTTTAAACCTTTTTTTTGGGGTTTTTTGGGGAAAAAAAAAAAAAGGGGAAAATTTTGGGGTTTTTTTAAAAGGGGGGGGGGGGGGGTTTTTTTTTTTAAAAAAAAAACCCCCCCTTTTAAATTTTTGGGGGGTTTTAAAAAAAAGGGGCCCCCCCCCTTTTTTTTGGTTTTTTTTTTTCCCCCCCCCAAAAAAGGGAAAAAAAAATTTCGGGGGGGGTTTAAAAAAAAAATTTTCCCCGGGGAAAAAAAAATTTTTTTTTTTCCCCAAAAAACCCCCCGGGGGGGAATTAAATTGGGAAAAAAGGGGGGGTTTTTGGAAAAACCCCTTTTTTTTTTTAAAAAAAAAATTTTTTTTTGGGGTTTTTGGGAAAAAAAAAAAACCCCAAAAAAAAAAAAAAGGGGGGGGGGGGTTTTGGGGGGGGGCCCCCCAAAAAAACCCCCCAAAAAAAACCCCAAAATTTTTTCCCCCCCCTTCCTTAACCCCGGGCCCGGGGGGGGGGGGGGGGGGGGGGGGGGGGGGGGGGGGGGGGGGGGGGGGGGGCGGGGGTTTTTTTTTTGGGCCCCGGTTTTTTTTTGGGGCCCGTCCCCAAAAATTTGGGGTTTTTTTTTTTTTTTTTTTTTTTCCCCCCCCCCCCCAAAAAAAAAAAAAAGGGGCCCCCCAAAAAAAAAGCAAACCCCCCCCGGAAAAAAAATTCTTTTTTTTAAAAAAAATTTTTAAAAAAAAACCCCTTGGAAAACCCAAAATTTTTTAAAACCTTTTGGGAAAAAAAATTTTTTGGGGAAAAATTTTTTTAAATTTTTTTTTGGGAAAAAAATTTTAAAAAAAAAAATTTTTTTTTTTTTTATTTTTAAATATTTTTTCCCCCCTTTTTAAAAGGGGGGAAAGGGTTTTTTGGGGTTTTTAAAGGGGCCCCTTTTGGGGGGAAAAAAATGTTTAATGCTTTCCCCCCCGGGGAAAAAATTTTTTTAAATTTTTTTTTTTTTTTCCCCCCCCCCGGGGCCCAAACCCCCCCTTTTTTTTGGGGGGAAAAAACGCCGGGTATGTGGATCCTCTGGGACACTGCGAGCATAGATGCTAAAAGCTCGCAGCAGTAGCTGAAGTGCGGGAAAAGGACAGCAGGTGCCAGTACAGGGGCAGGTTTACAGCTGTGTTGCCGTAGGCAGGGTGAGCAGGGTCCCAGCCAGGTTTAAAAAGAAAAACCCTTAGATGTACTTTTAATGGTGTCATTTTACAATACCTTTGAAAATTTTTGTAACTGGGAAAAAAAAATTTTGTTTAAATGGATAAAAAATGAAAAAAAAAGTTTCTTGCACCATGTTTGTTTTTTATTTTTATTTTTTTTTAAAGGCGTTCCCCTCCGGGATGAATGATTGTTTTCAGTTTCTTTCAGGTTGATGCAATTCCTGCCCAAAAGCCAAATTGTTTGGGTTTGCGATATGTTTTAGTATTGTAAAAAAAAATTTTAAAAAAATTTTTTTTTTTTGAATTTTTCCCCCATTTTGAACCATTTTTTGAAAACCCGTAAATTTTTTCCCTTTCCCCCAATAGACCTGGGTAGGGTGTATTTTTTTTCGTCCTGAAAAAGTGTTTTTTAAATTGGGACCACTTTGGGGTAGATGAAACTTTTGTGATCATTTTTATTAAAAATTTTTTTTGGGGCCTGAAAAGAACCCAAAAAAAAACAATTTTGTTTCCCTTTTCGGCATTCAGTTTTATGGATAAATTTTTGGTATATTTTAATAGAAAATTTGATGTTTCAGGGTGGCGATAACAATTTTTGTGTAATTTTTTTTATTATTTTAAATTTTTTTATTTTTTAAAATGGCAAAAGGGGGGTTTATTTGAAATTGGCAGGAAGTAGTAAAAAGGGAAAAAAATGGCAGCGAATTTGAAGGCTTCCCAAAAGGGGCCCCCCCCCGATTCGCCGCGTGGGACCTGATCCCCAAATGGGGCCCCGTGCACAGCCCCGTTTTATCCATTTAAAGGGGGGTTTTTCCCCGAAACTTCCCCTTCCTCTAAGGGGGTTTTTAAAAAAGGGCAGGGGTGGGGGCCCGGGCCCCTCCTGTGCGTAATCGGCTGGTGTTTTTGGGAGATAGAGCCGGGCAGCCCGCTGGTTAAATTTTTGCCAGTGTTAAAGGGGTATGCAAAGTCCCCCCACAGGCCTCTATGTGGGGGAAAAAAGGGCAGAGACTCAGCCGCGTATGAAATTTTAACAGTTCACCATTAACAACAACAGAAAATGATCTGCCAGTGGCCGCACATTTTTCTGGAGAAAATATTCCATGAAAGATTTGCAGGTAACGGTTTAAGGGGGATTTTAAAATAAAAGGGGGAGGAAGGAAAAGGGAATATAAATTTTAAAGCAAAAATTTTTTAAAACTCTGGGAAAAAAGGGTTAAATTTTTATGCCCGCTTATGTAAGCTATTGTGAAAATGTGAGTGCAACAAATTCCCTTTTTTAATTTTGGCACATAGATAAGAGAAATAAAATTTTCTGATCCCTTCCCGGGCACCCCCCTCACAAGTTTCCAACTTTTAAACCCTTGGGCAGGTTTTTTTAAATAAAATGCTGTACCTATATTTGCTTTTTTTTTTTTTAAGAAAATTTTAAAATCCTTTGAAGATCCCTGTCTTGTGTGGGATAAAAGGGGCGGTTTTATTTTCAGTTTGTTGTATAAATCAGTCTGAAAAGAGGGGCTAGTCCCCTTTGAAAGTCACTATCAAATATATCAGTTAGCCTTTTAAAAGGTTAAAAAAACCCCCTGATTTTTTTCACTATTCTACTAAGGGGCTTTTTAGTTATGCGCTTATATTTTCTTTGTTTTTGTGCTTTTATTAAATATTTAATGTGCAATGTATTGTTTCTTTGCTGCCCCCTAGTGGCCAATTTTTGATATTGGGGGTTGACAATGCCAATATTGTTGTATGGAAAAGTTTCAGTAATAATGTGGGAGGAGTCTCTAAACTCCGCCCCATACACCACCAGGCTGGAACCAAAAAAGGTTTATCCGTTCCCAGTTTTAACCTGGTGAGAGGACAGTATCCTTTCAGGTTTCCTGTTAACCGGGGGAAAGTGGAAAATACACAAAAATTGCGCTAAGTATTACAACCCCCTGTTTTCCAAAACCAGTCCCCATGAGGGGGCAATTTTAAAATTTCTCCTTAAAAGAAAAAAAATGAATTTTTGTCTGCAATCAAAAGAGATAAAGGGTGCAGAAGTGCCCCCCTTTTTGTTTTTATGGCTTCATTTGCGCCCCCGGTTTTGGTTTTCCCCCAAGGCTTTGAGGAAGACGATGCCAAGGACTGTACTGTGCTGTATAGGTACATATTTTGTGAGGCTGGATAGTAGACTCAGACCACTGATAGGGAGAGATTCTTGGGGATGTTGGTTCCCGTGACTAGACAGCTTAGGATTTATGTTGTAGTGTTTTGCATTTCTGATGCCCTTTCAAATGTTGGGGAATTTTAAAACTGTTTTGAGGTCAATTTCAAGAAGTTTGTGTGGAGTGACCTTTTGGGGACTGTGTGGCGGTTTAATGAAACATAAATTTAATTTGGGAATTCCCGTTACCGCTTGGGGTTTAAGGATAAGCCTGAAAATTTGTTTTTAAAATTTCTGTGGGTTTTTGGTTGTTTTTGTTTATGATTTTTAAGAATTTCTTCAATTTAAAGGTGAAACCCTTATCCCTAACGTTTGATATTTCCCGTGTGCACGAAATGGCCCGGGAATTTTCCCTGGAAAATGTTTCATTCACCATTTTCATCCTCAGCGGGGTGTCTCCGTTGCCCCCGTGCCCCGAAAAAGAGGGGCTTACGAAAACCCCCCCCCCTTTTTTTTTTTTTTTTTCCCCCCAGGTGTGCTCCATTTTTATTTACTGTGTTTCCGGTGGGCAGTATTACGGAAAAAGACGGTTTATTCCCCGAGTTTAAAGTGATCCACCCGAAAAAAAAGGGGATTGTAATAAATCTGTTTCTCCCAAAAAAAGGGGCGGTCTTATATTAAATCTCCCTCCCAAAGGGCTATGGCTGATTATCGGGAAGAGCTTATTTTTGAGGAAACACGGTAGCTGGTATAAGGTGTGTAGCATTCCCCTCGGCTATATTTTCAATTTTAGTTCCGTTGGGTGTTGTGAAGTGTCTGAGATAAGTTATGTGCTGAAAATTAAACATGTTTTGTCACTGGAGGAGACTGGGATTGCCCACAGCAGGGCCGGGTTATTTAATCGGGTCCTCCTGATGCCTTCTGGTTTCATTTTTGGAGCATAACTTTACTTGGGTCCTTCACAACACCCAACGGAACTTTTGGACCTACTCCTAGCTGGAGTCGCGGCCTAAATTTAGAAGAGAAGGGGAATACTACACCCCAGTTTTCATGCAAGGAGGTAGGCCTTGATAAGGCTGTAGTGTATGAACACAGACCAGACTTTAGGCTGCTTGCTTTATTCCATGAAGCTCTGGCACAGACTGATCTGAACCCCTCCCTGCACCCAGCCAGATATATACAATATTGTAACATTCTGCAGCCAGCAATTTAAGGCTATGTCTATACTGCAGTGGACAAAAAACTACCTGAAAACGAATTACTAAAAACGTTCATGAAACTGTGTTTTCTGTCCACTGCCTGTCAAAAGTAGCTGAAAAACTGGCCGTTTTTTGCCGCGATTTGCGTTTTTTTGGCGCGTTTTTTATAAGCGTTTTTTGCTAGTCTTTAAAGGGGTGTTATCATTTCATTAAATGGTCTTCAGAATAAGGGGACAGTGAAAACAAGCAACTTTGCAATTGGATGTCATTAGCAAAGCTGCCTTGTTCTCACAGTGTCCCTTATCTTGTGTTTTTATTTACACTGATATCCAGTGCGGGTCGAATCCCTCCTGATCCCTCCTCCTTGCAATTCACTAGCTGAGAGCTCATTTACATTCTGTACAGCCCCTGGGTCGATTCACTGTGCTGTGTCTCTGACTCAGAGTTAGGGGCCGTAGCATTTTCTGTCTCCACACCTAGCAGAAACAGACTGCAGCAGATTGTACAATGAGAAAACATGACAGTTTTGTCCCTGTGCCTAACTCTCCTGCATAGACGCAGATCTGTGCCGTTCTTAGAAAGCTGTAATACATCTCCAGCTGTGAGAGGAGATCAGTGCTCAGTCTAGATTGAATGCAGCCTGTGGTATGTATACAGCTCTTATAAAATAAGACTGATAGGGAGAGACACAGTGATATGTGGACTCAGTGGGGATGGGAGGGGAGTCTCATGCCAGCAGTGAAGGGGGGAATGATGTCATCCAGCTGGGAAGGGAAGAAACGCCCCTGCATTCACAGAGCTGAGAAGCTAAGAGCAGTGTGAATCAGCCGAAGTAAGGAAGCGATACATCCCCTTTAAGCCTGTTTTTTTTAAAGTATGCATAAATTAAGCCATTGGATGTAACCGCCTTACAAAAGGGTAAATAAAGCACCTCTTTGCTTTTATATGTGATCTTGTCGTTTTATGAATTTTGGCGAGAAACCGTATGGAGGAAGAAGGCTATAAAACTTAACTTTTAATAAGTCAATATAAAAAAACGCTCAAAAGAAGCGCCCTATGAATAACAGCAATACTAGAAAGGACTCACCTAATGGGAAGGGCAAAAACTAGATCCCTATCAAGCCCCTCAAATGGTGGGAGCTAAAAAACCCTAGCCTACCAACAATAACGGGGAGTGTCGCCCCAAAAAGGGGCGGTCCTGGCAGGAGCCTGACCCTGAAACCCATTAACCATAGATAATCTATTGGGCCCCCTTTCCCCAACATGTTTCGATTCCCCAAAAATCGCATCGGGGGATGATAAGATAGCGGAGCCAAAAAAGAGGGAGAAAAAGAGGCAATGATAAAAATGTGTTACATAAAGCCTCTAGCGAGAGCGGGGCATAAAAATGTGAAAAAAAAAGGGGTTTAATGTAAAATTTCAGCCCCAAATGTCAGAAAAAAGAAAACGCCTCATGCAAACCCGGATTTTTTACTCACGGTTACCCAGGGGGAACACAGTCAATTTCAAAAGTGAAAAAAAAAGGCCAGGTACAGGCATCCCAAAAATAGAATTTAAAGTCCAATATAAGGAAAAAAAAACTAAATAAGGTACTCAAAACCAAGCCCCTAAACCCCCCAAAGGAGAGCCAAGTTAATCTACTCACCAAACTAAGGATGTGCAAAGGCAGGCGTCCCCCCACCCCTTTTGGGGGTTCCCGGCCCCGTGGCCGGGGTCTGTGAGGCGCCCTGAGAACGCGATCCCGAAGCCCTAAAAGGGCGCTTTTGGGGGCGCCTACATGAAAGTTAAAGAGCAAAGCGCCCGTGAAGCAGTGCTAGGGGCTATGAAGCGTCCCTTTGAACGGCGGCGCATGGGGCCGGAAAATAATCATGTTTAGAAGTGTTTTGAGACAACACATAAGCTGGATGCCCAAACGTTTTCACTTTGCCATTAAAATTTAAAAGGGACGATATTTTGGCCGGGAAGAAAAGAGATAAAAAACTCACAGGGGTTTTAAATGAATGAAGAAAATGGAGGTTTGAAAAATCGTTATGTTTTGAAAATGGAAAGACATTTATTCAAAATTTTATTAGAAAAAATGTCCCGCACTTTTTTTTAAAATTAAATCTTTTGGGAAAAAGCTTTAAAATCCCAAGGGGTTCATTCAGTCCAAAAAGGGGCATTGGGGTTGGGGGTAAAGGGCCAAAAGCTCTCTCTCTGCAAGGCAATTGGTTTCCCCATTACCACATCTGGGCAATGGAGGAATGCGATTTTTCCGCACCAAACGCAGACAAAACCCGCATCGCAATTTGTTTCACCTCTTACGTGGGGCGACCCCAGGGGTGTCCCCTTTCGTTTACGGTTGGGCCCCAAGGTGTTCAACCTATTCGACGTTTGGGGGTTGTCGCGATTTTTTTGCCAAAGTAAATTTTAGGCCACATAACACTTTATCATGTAACGACTTTTGGGCGTTTTACAATTAATAAAGTGATTTTTGTCAAAACCTCCCTTTTTTGTCCCTGTCCCAAAAGACTTTGGGGTTTTTTTCAAAAAACCCGGGGAAAAGGGAAAATTTTACCCCCCAGTGGAAAAGAACCATTCGGTTTGTCGCAGCCCAAATCCCCCTTCCTTGGCGAGATATAAAGGCTGCGTACTAGAAGTCCCCGAAGATTTTTACCCCGCTATATGTGACCCCAAGGGTTAAATTCCTATATTGGGCCCTTAGATCCGGGTCCATCCTCGGATGTGCCAGGGGCGTTTCAGGGACTCACGAACGATTGGGGCCTTTATCAAATGTCCTATAAGGCGTATGCGGTTTTCGGCACGTCTTTCTGTGGGTGTCCTGCTGGAGGGTGTGCTGCGCTCACTTGCAAGTGCTTTTTTGTATCCCTGTTCAGAAGAAATCAGGATCCCCCTTATCCAAAAATCTCTGTCTCAAATTAGCTGCTTCTCTCTTAAAGTGTCGTGTGAGCAGTTCGTCTTGCCACGGGTTTTCCCCCCTTTTGTATCCCCCTTTTAAGGGGTGTTGGGTGTGACTCTCCCAGCGCAGTAGGGAGTTATAGCTGTGGGCTTACGTAGATTGCGTCATCAACCACCTGTTTTTTTTTTGGAGATCAAAACATCCAAAAAGGGTAAAGTGTCCCCCCAAATAAAAGTAAATTCTAGTTCAACGAATTGAGTTCAGCACCTGTACATGGCAACAAATTCATCTTTGTGCCATTCCCAATGATGAAAACATATCGATGAATCTGAGCCACAGACCAACCCTGTCGGAAAAAGGGGGTGGACTGTCGCCAAAAGACCGGGGATGCCTCCCACCACCCGAGGTAAAATCCCGCATATGGGGGGCACAGGCACTGCCCAGCGGTACCCCCTTGGAGGAAACACCCCGTAAAAAAAAAAAATATTCTTGTTAGGACAAACTCCACCAACCAAAAACAAAATACAAATCACCAAACTTCTCCCTTAACAAAAAAAAAAAATTCTTACCCCCCCCCCCCCCAACAAATTGGGGATGGACGTATATAAAGATTCAACATCAATACTAACCAAGAGGACCAGGGTCCAGGATAAGGCCATCTAAGTCTGATAGGTCTGTGGTGCCCCCTGTGTAGGAGGGAAGACATTCAAGAAGGGTCCCCAAAGATTGATATTATACCCCAAAATTTTTTTGGCAAAAGGCGTTTTTTCCTGGATAGGGGTCGCCCCCTTAAGGGGGGTGCCCCCTTTATGCACCTTGGGGCAAGGCATAAAAGTGGCCCACGGGGGGAGCCCCTGGTGTATAAAAATCATTTTCGTTTCTGTCAATCAACCACATTCCCTGCTCTGGACAAAGGGACTTAAATTCAGACGAAACAATTTGGTAGGGTAGAAGCTATTTTCCCTATGCATGAGGATCAGACAAAAGTCATAGCACTGTCTGATTTTGTGTATGATTTAAGATGACAATTTAAACCCCTTGTCAAGGGGTTTTTAAAAAAATTTTGTCTTTTTTTTAAAAATTATCCAGGGCCTGATGTTCAGCCCTGGAAATATTAGCCTTTGGTGCATTTTGATTTTTGTAAACCCTTGGCCCCAGATCAAAAAATACATCGACACACGATTATCACTGCCGGGGGGCATTTTGTCTGTTTTTTTTTAAAATCAGTGAATTTTCCCTTTCCCAAAAATCTTTTGGGGGATTTCAGTTAACCCGAAAAGTAACAACGTCCCCCAAATATCGGGGGAAAAAACCAAGGGCTCCTGTTTTGTTGGTGGCTAGGGCAAATGTCCCCCCCATTTGAGGGTCTTGAAGGGACTATTTTTTTTGCCCTTTCCCCATTAGGTGGTCCTTTCTGTATTGCTGTTATTCATAGGGCGCTTTTTTGAGCTTTTTTTTTATATTGACTTTTAAAAGTTAAGTTTTTATAGCCCCTTTTTCCTCCCAAAAAGTTTCTTGCTTGATTGCTTTGAGGGGTTTCTTAGTATTTCCCTCCCCGGGGACACTTAGTGTTTTTTTTATTTTTTCCCCGGAAAGGCGGTTTTTTTTGCAGGGCCCCCCCTTTGAGCAGTGGGTATTGACTCAAAGAGGTGTTTTTGACAAACCACTAATACAATATCAGGTTTTTTCCCACTTTATTATTGCCTTTAAAGAATTTACGAGGGCCCAAAAGAAAAGTGCCCTTGGTGGGAGGTGGAAAACTTAAAACATTATATTACAAACAGTATAGCCACGAGGCCTTAGAAATTACACTCCACCCCAAACCTAATAAATCATCAGAGCTTTAATAATGGGAGAGAGGATAAAAACTTGCTCCCTAAAAATTTTTTTCGCTCCTCTAGAGGAAAAAAAAGAACCCCCGGAATCCCTTTAATTCCAAAATCAAGGGCAGATCGAACAGATCCAAAAATTGCGGGTCCAGAATTTGCACCAAAGGAAAACATACAAGTGCGAGGGGCGCTTTCAGACCATCTAAAGGACAGGAAAACCGTCAGTTCTTTCGAGTCTGGGGGGATTTCAGGGAACAGGTGTATACGTGTCTAACTAAGAAAAACACTAACAGAGACATTCAGGGCTGAAATCTCATCAACTGAGACGAACCTTTAGACCAGAAAAGAAAGAAACCCACACCTCCCGGTTCGGGGCGTTCCGGGGGCCCCCGAGGCGTAGGGGGGCACTAAAAACAGGGAATAACCCCGTTTTTAGAAACACAACCCCTACCAATTGGGGAACGCATAAATACCCCCTCTTATGGTCTGAAAAGTGGAAAAAATCACCCCGTTGTAACTTCAGATAGAGGGAACCCGAATCCCCAAAATTTTTAATTTTCGGTTTAGACCTCACTACTGAAAAATGCAACTTCTTGCAGAGGTTTTTCTTTTGTACCCATACTGGGGTTTTGTCCTTTTAGATGGTCTAAAGACCCTTTATTTTTTGCACGCAAAATTTCATTGGGAAAAAATTTTTCCCATTCAACAAAAAAAAGGAAAGTGCAGCCCCTTGGATTTCCCTGAATGTTGGAGGACGTTAGATTTCTTTTCGGTTATCTGAAATCCCCCAAAATGATTTAGGGAAGGGACCATTCACTGATTTAAGGAAAAAAAATACAAGATCCCCCGGTCAGTGATAATCGTGGTGTGGATTTCTTGATCGGTGCTCAAGGATCTTACAAGATCAGAACTGCACCAAAGGCTAATATTTCCAGGTCTGAACATCAGGCCCTGGATAATTTGAAACAAAGACACGAATTTTGTATAAAACCATCTGACAAGGGGTTAATATTGTCATCTTAAATCATACACAATATCGAGACATGTGCTATGCACTTTTGTCTGATCGATCATGCTATACGAAACTAGCTTCTGACCCTACCAACTTGTTTCAGTCTGAATTGAAGTCCCTGTTGTCCAGAGCTAGGGAATGTGAGTTGATTGACAGAAACGAATATGATTTCCTATACACCAGGTCTCCCACCGTGGCCACTTTCTATGCCTTGCCCAAGGTGCATAAAGGGACGACCCCCCTTAAGGGACGGACAATAGTCTCAGGAAAGAAGGGCCTTGTGTCAAAATTGTGGGATATCCCATCGATCATATCTTGGCACCATTCGTTGAATGTCTTCCATCCTACATCAGGGACACCACAGACCTACTCAGACGTCTAGATGGCCTTATCCTGGACCTGGGTCCTCATTGGTTAGTATTGATGTTGAATTTTATATACGTCCATCCACATCATTTGGGGCCCTAGAGGCGGTCAAGAATTTCTTGTCCTCAAGGGGCAGACAGTTTGCGTCGCATAGTACTTTTGTTGTTGAGTTGTTGGAGTTTGTCCTAACTAAGAACTATTTTTTGTTTGACGGGGGTGGTTTTCCCAATCAGCAGAGGGGGAAACCGCTATGGGGCGAGGCCTGTGCCCGGCATATGCGGGATTGTACCTCGGCTGGTGGGAGGCATCCACGGTTCTTTGGCGACAGTCCACCCCCTTTTTTCCCGACAGGATGGTCTGTGGCTCAGATTCATCGATGATGTTTCATCTTATGGAATGGCACAAGAGATGAATTTGTTGCCATGATACAGGTGCTAAAACGTCAATTCGTTGAATCTGAGATTCACGTTTGAGTTTGGGGGTGACACTTTCCCCTTTTTTGGATGTTTTGGATCTCCAAAAAAGAAAAACAGGTGAGTTGATGACGACAATCTATCGTAAGCCTAAGCTACTAACTCCCTACTGCGCTGGGAGGTCATCACCCAACACCCCTTAAAAGGGGTATACCAAGGGGACAATACCTGTGGCTAAGACGCAACTGCTCACAGCTGTACGACTTTAAGAGAGAAGCAGCTAATTTGAGACAGAGATTTCTGGATAAGGGGTATCCTGATTTCATTCTGAGACAGGCATACAAAAAAGCACTTGCAAGTGAGCGCAGCACACTCCTCACAGCAGGACACCCACAGAAAGCGCTCCCGAATCCGTCATACGCCTTATAGGCACATTTGATAAAGCAGCCCCAATCGTTCGTGGGTCCCTTGAAACGCCACTGGCACATCCTGGGGGATGGACCCGGATCTAAGGGCCATATAGGAACTTACCCTTCGGTCACATATAGACGGGGTAAAAATCTTCGTGATATTCTAGTACGCAGCCATTATATCTCGCCAAAGAAGGAGACTTGGCTGCGACGACCGAATGGTTCATTCCACTGTGGTGAATTTTCCCTTTTTGCCCGTTTATGACTCAAACAAAGTCTTTTCGGACAGGGACAATAAAAGGAGGTTTGACATCAATCACTTTTTTTAATTGTAAAACGACACATGTCGTCTACATGATAAAGTGTATATGTGGCCTACAATACATGGGGCAAAACATCGCGACAACTCCGACGTCGAATAGGTGAACACCTTGGTGACATCCGTCACGAAAGGGACACCCCTGTGTCGCGCCAGTAAGAGGTGAACACAATTGCGATGCGGGGGCTGTCTGCGCTGGTGCGGCATAGATCGCATTCCTCCAAATGTCAGACTGGTAATGTGGACCAATTGCTCTTGCAGAGAGAGAGCTTTTGGACCTTTCCCCTCAACACAATGACCCCTTTAGGACTGAATGAACACCTTGACTTTAGCTGTTTCCTTTTAGAGTAATCTAAAATACGTGCTGGGACATTTTTTCTAATCAACATTGATATACAATATGTTTTTCACATTTTCAAACATAATGATTTTTCTAACCTCCATTTTCTTCATTCACTACACCCTGTGAGTCTTTACCCTCATTTCTCCGGCCAAAATATCGTACCATTTAATTTAATGGCTAAGTGAAAGCCATTGCATCCAGCCTTATGTGTTGTCTGACACTTCTCAACATGATTAGTGTCCGCGCGCATGCGCCGCCGTTGCTAAGGACGCATCATAGTCCTAGCACTGCTTCACGGGCGCTTTGCTCGTGACGTCATGTAGGCGCCACCACGCGCGCCTTTTAGGGCTTCTGATCGCGCTCTCACGGCGTCTCACAGAGCCCGGCCACTGCCGGAACACCCATACAGGGTGAGGGACGCGCTGCCTTTGCACATCCTTAGTTTGGTGAGTAGATTATACTTGGCTCTCATGGGGGTTTAAATGGCTTGGTTTTAAAGTCCCTGTATTTAGTCTTTTTTCCCTTATTTTGGACTTTCATTTCTATGTTTAGATGCCTGTACCTGGCCTCTTATTCAGCATGCATTGATGCTGTTCCACCTGGTAACGTGAGTAAAATAACCCAGGTGCATGAGGCGTTTTCTTTTGCTGACTTTTGGGGGGGCTGAATTATACATTAAGCCTTTTATTCAAAATTTTTATGCCAGCTCTCGTTTAGAGGCTTTATGTAAACACATTGTTCATTGCCTCTTTATTCTCCTCTTTTTGGTTCCGCTATCTTCATCATCCCCCTGATGCGATTTTGGAGAATCGAAACATTTTTGGGAAAAGGGACCATTTAGATTATCTATAGGGTTAGTGGTTGCAGGGTCAGGCTCCTGCCAGGACCGCCCTTATTTGGGGCGACACTCCTGTTTATTGTTGGTAGGCTAGGGCTTAATAGCTCCCACCATTTGAGGGTCTTGATAGGGATCTAGTTTTTGCCCTTCCCATTAGGTGAGTCCTTTCTAGTATTGCTGTTATTCATAGGGCGCTTCTTTTGAGCGTTTTTTTATATTGACTTATTAAAAGTTAAGTTTTATAGCCTTCTTCCTCCATACGGTTTCTTGCATTGATTGGCTTTGAGGATTTCTCTAGCATTCACGTCCCTGGTGACTACTCTAGTGTATTTGTTATTGATTTTCCACGGTATGGCAGGTTTTCTTGCTCAGGGCCCCCGCTTTGAGCAGTGGAGTATCGACTCAAAGGAGGTGTTTTCAGACAAACCACTAATACAATATCAGGTTTTTCCTACTTTAATCTATTGCCTTAAAAGAATTGACGAGGACCTATATAGAACAGGTGGCCTCTTGGTGGGAGGTGGAAAGCTTACAACATTATATTACAAACAGTATAGTCCCACGAGGCCTTAGAATTACACTCACTCCCTCAAACCGTAAAAAATTTCCCCATGGGCTTTCTAATAACTGGGAGAGAGAGATAACCACTTGTTCCCTCAAATTATTATCGCTCCTCCTAGAGGAAGAAAAAAAGACCCTGGAATCCTGGAATTCCAAACTCAAGGAGCAGATCGAACAGATCCAAAAATTTGCAGGAGATCCAGAATTTGCACCAAAGGAAAAACAGCTACAAGTGCAGATTGAGCGCTTTCAGTACCATCTAAAGGACAGGAAACACCGTCAGTTCTTACGAGATCTGGCGGATTTCAGGGAGAACAGGGTGTATACGTGTCTAACTAAGAAAAACACTAACAGAGACATTCAGACTGAAATCTCATCAACTGAGACAGAACCTTCAGACTCAGATAAAGAAACGAATCCCACACGCTCCTGGTCTCAGGGGCGTTCCCGGGGCCCTAGAGGCCGTAGGGGGGCAGCTAACAACAGGGGTAATAACCCGCGTTTTTTAGACACACACAACCCCTACCAATTGAGGGAACGCATAAATACCCCATCTTATCGAGTCTGAACAGTGAACAAATCACCCCGTTAGTAACTTCAGATAGAGGGAACCTGAATACCCAAATTATTAATCTTTCGGGTTCAGACCTCACTACTGAAGAAATGCAACTTCTTGCTAGAGGTTTATCTTTTGTACCCACTACTGGGTTTAGTCCTTTTAGATGGTCTAAAGACCTTCATTTATTTGCACGCAAATTGCATTGGAAGAAATTTTTCTCCATTCAACAAAAAAAGGAAAGTGCAGCCCTTGGTATTTCCCCTGATATGTTGGAGGACGTTAGATTACTTTTCGGCTTATCTGAAATCCCCCAAAATGATTTAGGCAAGGGACCATTTACTGATCTTAAGAAAAACAGTACAAGAATGCCCCCGGTCAGTGATATATCGTGTGTCGATGTATTTCTTGATCTGGTGCTCAAGGATCTTACTAAGATCAGAACTGCACCAAAGGCTAATATTTCCAGGTCTGAACATCAGGCCCTGGATAATTTGAAACAAAGACACGAATTTTGTATAAAACCATCTGACAAGGGGGGTAATATTGTCATCTTAAATCATACACAATATCGAGACATGTGCTATGCACTTTTGTCTGATCGATCATGCTATACGAAACTAGCTTCTGACCCTACCAACTTGTTTCAGTCTGAATTGAAGTCCCTGTTGTCCAGAGCTAGGGAATGTGAGTTGATTGACAGAAACGAATATGATTTCCTATACACCAGGTCTCCCACCGTGGCCACTTTCTATGCTTTGCCCAAGGTGCATAAAGGGACGACCCCCCTTAAGGGACGACCCATAGTCTCAGGAAAGAACGCCTTGTGCCAAAATTGTGGGATATACATCGATCATATCTTGGCACCATTCGTTGAATGTCTTCCATCCTACATCAGGGACACCACAGACCTACTCAGACGTCTAGATGGCCTTATCCTGGACCCTGGGTCCTCATTGGTTAGTATTGATGTTGAATCTTTATATACGTCCATCCCACATCAGTTGGGCCTAGAGGCGGTCAAGAATTTCTTGTCCTCAAGGGGCAGACAGTTTGCGTCGCATAGTACTTTTGTTGTTGAGTTGTTGGAGTTTGTCCTAACTAAGAACTATTTTTTGTTTGACGGGGGTGTCTTCCATCAGCAGAGGGGTACCGCTATGGGCAGTGCCTGTGCCCCGGCATATGCGGGATTGTACCTCGGCTGGTGGGAGGCATCCACGGTCTTTGGCGACAGTCCACCACCTTTTTCCGACAGGATTGGTCTGTGGCTCAGATTCATCGATGATGTTTTCATCATATGGAATGGCACAAGAAATGAATTTGTTGCCATGATACAGGTGCTGAACGTCAATTCGTTGAATCTGAGATTCACGTTTGAGTTTGGGGGTGACACTTTACCCTTTTTGGATGTTTTGATCTCCAAAAAAGAAACAGGTGAGTTGATGACGACAATCTATCGTAAGCCTACAGCTACTAACTCCCTACTGCGCTGGGAGAGTCATCACCCAACGCCCCTTAAAAAAGGGGGATACCAAGGGGACACTACCTGCGGCTAAGACGCAACTGCTCACAGCTGTGCGACTTTAAGAGAGAGCAGCTAATTTGAGACAGAGATTTCTGGATAAGGGGTATCCTGATTTCATTCTGAGACAGGCATACAAAAAAGCACTTGCAAGTGAGCGCAGCACACTCCTCACAGCAGGACACCCACAGAAAGACGCTGCCGAATCCGTCATACGCCTTATAGGCACATTTGATAAAGCAGCCCCAATCGTTCGTGAGTCCCTGAAACGCCACTGGCACATCCTGAGGATGTACCCGGATCTAAGGGACCATATAGGAACTTACCCTTCGGTCACATATAGACGGGGTAAAAATCTTCGTGATATTCTAGTACGCAGCCATTATATCTCGCCAAGGAAGGAGACTTGGCTGCGACGACCGAATGGTTCATTCCACTGTGGTGAATGTTCCTTTTGCCCGTTTATGACTCAAACAAAGTCTTTTTCGGACAGGGACAATAAAAGGAGGTTTGACATCAATCACTTTATTAATTGTAAAACGACATGTTTGTCTACATGATTTAAAATGTATATGTGGCCTTTCAATACATAGGCAAAAAAATGCGACAAATCCGACGTCGAATAGGTGAACACCTTGGTGACATTCCGTCACGCAAGGGACACCCCTGTGTCGCGCCACGTAAGAGGTGAACACAATTGCGGGTGTGGCTGTCTGCGTGGTGCGGCATAGATCGCATTCCTCCCAAAAGTCAGACGTGGTAATGTGGACCAATTGCTCTTGCAGAGAGAGAGCTTTTGGACCTTTACCCTCAACAAATGACCCCTTTAGGACTGAAGAACACCTTGAATTTAGCTGTTTCCTATAGAGTAATCTAAAATACGTGCTGGGACATTTTTCTAATCAAAATTGATATACATATGTCTTTTTACATTTTCAAACATAACTGATTTTTCTAACCTCCATTTTCTTCATTCACTACACCCTGTGAGTCTTTATCTCATTTCTCCGGCCAAAATATCGTACCATTTAATTTAATGGCTAAGTGCACGCATTGCATCCAGCCTTATGTGTTGTCTGACACTTCTCAACATGATTAGTGTCCGCGCGCATGCGCCGCCGTTGCTAAGGACGCATCATAGTCCCGCACTGCTTCACGGGCGCTTTGCTCGTGACGTCATGTAGGCGCCACCACGCGCGCCTTTTAGGGCTTCTGATCGCGCTCTCACGGCGTCTCACAGAGCCCGGCCACTGCCGGAACACCCATACAGGGTGAGGGACGCGCTGCCTTTGCACATCCTTAGTTTGGTGAGTAGATTATACTTGGCTCTCCATGTGGGTTATGGCTTGGTTTAGAGTACCTGTATTTAGTCGTTTTTCCCTTATATTGGACTTTCATTTCTATGTTTAGATGCCTGTACCTGGCCTCTTATTCAGCATGCATTGACTGCTGTTCCACCTGGGTAACCGTGAGTAAAATAATCCAGGTGCATGAGGCGTTTTCTTTTGCTGACATTTGGGGCTGAATTATACATTAAGCCCTTTTATTCACATTTTTATGCCAGCTCTCGCTAGAGGCTTTATGTAACACATTGTATCATTGCCTCTTTATTCTCCCTCTTTTTGGTCTCCGCTATCTTCATCATCCCCTGATGCGATTTTGGAGAATCGAAACATGTTGGGAAAGGGACCAATAGATTATCTATAGGGTTAGTGGTTGCAGGGTCAGGCTCCTGCCAGGACCGCCCTTATTGGGGCGACACTCCTGTTATTGTTGGTAGGCTAGGGCTTAATAGCTCCCACCATTTGAGGGTCTTGATAGGGATCTAGTTTTTGCCCTTCCCATTAGGTGAGTCCTTTCTAGTATTGCTGTTATTCATAGGGCGCTTCTTTTGAGCGTTTTTTATATTGACTTATTAAAAGTTAAGTTTTATAGCCTTCTTCCTCCATACGGTTTCTTGCATTGATTGGCTTTGAGGATTTCTCTAGTATTCACGTCCCTGGTGACTACTCTAGTGTATTTGTTATGAATTTTGGCGCTAATAAAGTTATCTTGTGTTTGTCGCCAAAAATACGTTTTTGTTTACAGATTTTGGTGCTAAGATCTGCATTGTTATGGATTTTGCCGCTAATAAAATTTTCGCGTTTGACGGCAAAAACAAGTTTTTTACAGATTTTGGCCCTTAGGTCAATTTTTTTACGGATTTTGGTGCTTAGATCTGCATTTTTACGGATTTTGGCGCTAATAAAGCTATCTCGCTTTTGTCGCCAAAAAGACGTTTTTATGGATTTTGCCGCTAAAGTCCATTTTTTTTTAGGGATTTTAGTGCTAAAATCCGTATTTTTATGGATTCTGTTGCTAATAAAGTTCTCGCGTTTGTCGCCAAAAATACGTTTTTTATGGATGTTGGAGCCAGAATCTGTTTTGTTTCAGATTTTGGTGCTAATAAAGTTAAGAAAAGTATTTTAGTGCCAAAATACGTAAAAAAAGATTATTGAGCCAAAATACGTAAAAAACGTGTTTCTTGCGTGAGAAGCGAGATAACTTTATTAGCACCAAAATCTGTAAAGAAAAGTATTTTAGTGCAAAAATCCGTAAAAAAACGGATTCTTGCAGCAAAAACTTTTTTTTGCGTGAGAAGCAAGATAACTTTTTTAGCGTCAAAATCTGTAAAGAAAAGATTTTAGAGCCAAAATCCATAAAAAAAACGGATTCTGGCGGCAAAATCCGTAAAAAACTTATTTTTAGCGTCAAACGTGAGATATGTTAAGAAAAGGATTTTAGCGCCAAAATCCATTAAAAAAAAGGATTCTGGCGCCAAAATAAAAAAAAACCTTTATTTTTAGCGTCAGAAGCGAGATAACTTTATTAGCGCCAAAATATGTTAAGAAAAGCATTTTAGTGCCAAAATCCGTAAAAAAAATGGATTCTGATGTAAAAATCCGTAAAAAACCTATTTTTAGCAAAAAAATATGAATTGCGCAAAAATTGTTAGCGACCAAAGCATGATCATCTTATTAAAAAAAGTACAAAAAGGACTCATCAGACACTTGTATGTAAATTTGATAAGGTATAACCTTTATTAACACCTACTATAGGTGGGACTTGTGTCTTCTGGGAGGGTTTTCATTGAAAAATCGCGGCAAAAAACGCCACGGAAACGCGCCAAAAGACGTCCAGCGCTTTACGTAGACTCCTGTAGTAAATTTTCTGCCCTGCTCTGGCGTTTTTAGAACATGTTGCAAAATACGACCAGTAAAAAAAAACGAGTAGAAAAAAGAAGCTCAGTGTAGACAGCAGGACGATTTTACATTAGAAGTCTATGGGAGATGCTTAGACTATGTCTACACTGGAAAAACGACTGTAATCATCTCCGATAGACTTCTATTGTAAAAACGTCCTGCTGTCTACACTGAGCTTCTTTTTTCTGCTCGTTTTTTTTACTTGTCGTATTTTGCAACATGCTCTAAAAAACGCCAGAGCAAGGCAGAAAATTTACTACAGGAGTCTATGTAAAGTGCCGGACGTCTTTTGGAGCGTTTTAGCTGCGTTTTTTGCCGAGATTTTTAAATGAAAACCATCCCAGGAGACCCAAGTCCCACCTATAGTGGGTGTTAATAAAGCTTATATCTTATCAAATTTGCATACAAGTGTCTAATGTGTCCTTGTCGGTACCTTTTGTAATAAAATGATCATGCTTTAGTCGCTAACGATTTTTGCGCAATTCATATTTTTTTCGCTAAAAATACGTTTTTTACAGCTTGTGGCGCCAGAATCCATTTTTTTTTTACGGATTCTGGTGTTAAAATCCTCTTCTTAACATATATTGGCGCTAATAAAGTTCTCGCTTCTGACGCCAAAAATACATATTTTTACGGATTTTGGCGCCAGAATCCGTTTTTTTTACGGATTTTGGTATTAAAAACCTTTTATTAACATATTTTGGTGCTAATAAAGTTATCTCGCTTCTGACGCCAAAAATACTTTTTTTTACAGATTTTGGCGCCAGAATCCGTTTTTTTATGGATTTTGTATTTGTATTAGATTTTTATGGATTTTGGCACTAAAATACTTTTCTTTACAGATTTTGGCGCTAATAAAGTTATTTCGCTTCTGACGCCAAAAAATATAAGTTTTTTTTTACGGATTTTGGCACTAAAATACTTTTCTTTACAGATTTTCGCGCTAATAAAGTTATTTAGCTTTTGACGCCAAAAATACGTTTTTTACGGATTTTGGCGCAAGAATCCGTTTTCTTACGGATTTTGGTGTTAAAATTCTTTTTTTTTTTTTTACAGATTTTGACGCTAATAAAGTTATGTCGCTTCTGATGCCCAAAATACGTCAGAAGCGAGATAACTTTATTAGCGCCAAAATCCATAAAAAAATGGACTATATGGCCAAAATCCATAAAAAATCTTATTTTTGGCGACAAACGCAAAATAACTTTATTAGCGCCAAAATCTGTAAAAATACGGTTTTTAGCATCAAAATCCATTAAAAAATGGACTTTAGGGACAAAAGCCATAAAAACTTATTTTTGGCGACAAAAGCGAGAACTTTATTAGCACCAAAATCTGTAAAAATGCAGATCTTAGCACCAAAATCCGTTAAAAAATGGACTTTAGGGCCAAAATTTGTAAAAAAAAAACAACGTATTTTTGCTAACAAATGCGAGATAACTTTATTGCCGCCAAAATCCATAAAATTGCAGATCTTAGCACCAAAATCTGTTAAAAAATGGACTTTAGGGCCAAAATCCGTAAAAACTTAATTTTGGCGAAAAACGCAAGATAGATTTATTAGTGCCAAAATCCGTAGAAATGCAGATCTTAGCATCAAAATCCATTAAAAAATGGACTTTAGAGGCAAAATCCGTAAAAAAACATATTTTTGGCGTCAAACGCGAGATAACTTTATTAGCGCCAAAATCCGTAAAACGACTACAAGATGACATATAAATGCAATAATGTGCTTTATGTTTCCTTTTGTAGGGTGGAGTTACATCCAATGGCTTAATTTATGCATAAATTAAAAACAGGCTTAAAGACAAGCAAAAAACACAAATCGCAGCTAAAAACGGCCATTGTTTCAGCTGCTCTTTTTTTTTTTTCAAATATTTTTATTTCACAAAAGCATAACAGATCAAGTTACCAGAATATCCATGTTACATTGTACATTCATTGATATCATTATACCATTTATTACAATAAGCATTTCTATAACACACTGTTAGCCTTTGTTTTTTTTATTTTTCTCCCCTTGAAACCCACTCCCTCCCCCACCCCCCCCAACCGTAACCATAACCCCATCGGTACTCCTTCATCTTCTAGCGTCAATGTCTAGACTTCCCAACGTACCCTTAAGTTGTTCCTGCATATAATACTTTGTGTATTTGAAAGGTTCCATCAACTCCTTTATTTCCCCATCACTAAAAGGGTTGGAGATATAAGGCTTCCCCTTTCTTAGAAATGACTTGACGCACCTATCCTTGTCTCTTTCGGCTGCCATTTTTTCTATAAAGAACATGTCTTTAAGACATTCAATAATTTCCGCCACCTCCGGGACCGAGGATTTGATCCAGTGCCTCAAAATGCAACGTTTCGCTGCCAGCAACATCACATGTACCCCTTTGTCCGACACCAAGACGTCTCTTGATTCCTCCTTGTTAGACTCCCCAACTATATAGTGAAATAATAGACTCTGGGGTGTCATTGGGACCTTAATGTTCCATATGTCCCTGATCACACCTATGACAGACCTCCACATGCGTTCGATTTCCGGGCACAACCAAAGACAATGCAACAGGTCCGCCTTGTCCATACCGCATTTTGGGCATGCTGTCAGATATTCTGAGTCAAGTTTATAAGGGATATTGAAGGCGTATATAGCCCGATGAGCGATTCTAAATATAATTTCCCTCCACTGCACATTGGTTGTGGCCCTCCCCACTAACTCCATGCCCTTCAAAATCTTCCGAGTAAGATCCTCGTCCTGCAATTTAGATTCCCAAGTTTTGTACATATTCTGTACCGTCCCTGTTGTGTCCACCCTGTGAAGGATACCATATATCCGTGACAGAAGGCCCCTGGACCCCTCTATTTTGCATAACTCTCTAAAATCTTCCGTTTCTCTTAAAGCACTCAGATTGGCTACTGTGGCTCTACAAAAACTTTTGATTTGCAGATATTGAAATATCTGTTGTTGTCCTAATCCAAATGCCTCCTCTACCTGACCCCATGTCATCAATGTTCCTTCCTGATGAAGGAAGATATCCCCCAGGCGTTTAACGCCTTTCTCTTTCCATTTCTGGAACAGAACATTCTCCATACCTGGCCGGAAAGAGGGAGTCTCCCACAACGGAAGAAAGGGCGAGATCCTCATTGGCCTCCCAAAAATCTTTCAGACATGTCTCCATGTCGCCAAACTGTCTCTTAAGACAATGCTCTGTTTGACCTCCGATGGGTTATCTTTATACGGCAGGTGAATCAGAGCATTTAATGAAAGAGGAGCTGCTAGCTGGGCCTCCAAGTTCGTGTTGGAGAAAAAATTAAAGCCCAACAGCCAATCCCTAATGTGGCGCCACATTGCCGCGAGATTATACATTCTGATGTCTGGAAGTTGCGCACCCCCCTGCCCCCGCACACACGTCAGCTTTTTATACCCAATCCTAGGTTGTTTCCCTTTCCATATGAATTTCGTAAATGAAGCCCTGAGGGAATTAATGTCACTATGCTTTAGCAAAACCGGACTGTTTTGGAGTGGATAAAGCAGTCTGGCGAAGCTAATCATCTTGATTAGTTGTATACGCCCCATAATAGAGAGCGGGAGATTCATCCATTTATCCAATTCTGTTCGTATTTTTGTAAATATCGGTGGATAATTGAGGTTATATAGCATAGCTGACCGGAACCCTATTTTGATCCCTAAATATGTGATGTGAGACGCTACCACTTCTACCCCCAAATTCCCCTGCAATTTCTCAGGTTTTGATCCTAGATGTAACAATTGGCATTTGTTCCTATTTACCCGGAATCCCGAAAATTTCCCAAAATCATCCAGCGTCCTCATAATCTTGTCTACCTGATACTTTGGGTTGTACAGAAACATTAAGAGATCGTCGGCGAAGCAAACCAATTTATTCTCTACCTCCCCGACCCGTATTCCCTTGTATATAGAGGAGTTAATTAGGTGGGTTGCTAAGGGCTCTAACGCTATGTTAAATAGGAGTGGTGACAACGGACACCCTTGTCTCGTTCCTTTTTGCATAAATATTGGAGAGGAAAGGAATCCCGGGGTGTTCACTCGCGCCTGGTGCGTCCGGTACATGGCTTCCAGGTAGTCTCGAAATAAACCCCTGATACCTATTTTATCCAAGACTAGTCATAACTAGTGTTGAGCGATTATTATCGACAAAGTTGAAATCGGCACAGTTTTTATGGTGATCGGATTTTTTAGATCATGCGATAATTTAGGTTAAAATCTTTTGCATCATCTATTAAGATCCCGCCATTTTCGGCGTTCCCCTGAAATTTTTGGCGCCAGCAAATCAGATTACAGAATGAGCGGGGTGTTTTGTGTGTGCGACGCCCAGGGACGGGGATTGTTTTTGGTTGCGATTGGCGGGAAAAAAAATCACATGCCCCCTTTTTAATAAACAGCGTTTCCTGTTCAGCCCTCAGTGCCCTCTCAGCGTACCCGAGCAAGAAGGGACTTTGCGCTCGGGCTTTTCCCAAAACGCTCGAAAATTATTAAAATTTCTTCACAGGAAACCCTACTATTAGCTGAGTTTCCTTTCAATTTTTTTTGTTTAGAGTTTGGGAAAAGTTTTTTAAAATTTTTTAAGGTAGAGAAATTAAAGGGCTTTTTCCGCGGGTAAAGTCAGGGGGGGAGCGGGGGGGGGGCCCCCCCCCACCCCCCGGGGGGAACACGGGACAAGTTTCCAAAAAATACTGGTTAAATTTTTCCCAAGACTTAGTGTAGACATTGCAAAAGCTTTTTTTATTAACTTTTTTTAAATTGAAATTTTTTTCCGGGATATTGGGCAGCCTGAACTTATGGGAATACACATCTTTTCTAGTAACTGCGGGCCCTCTTGTTGGGGTCCCAAAACTCCACTTTTATTATCAGTTTTACATTTCGGGATAGGTGTTAATTTTCAATTTTTTTCCCTTTCCACCTTTGTTGTTTATATCCCCCTTGTATTTAAATTTAAACCCAAAGCAAGAAAGCACGGTTTTGAAAAGGTCCCAAAAAAATACCTTGGGTAATACCCGAAAAAATTTTCAGATACGTTTTTTTTTGGACTTTGGCGCACTACAGCTTTTTTCATTGGGGGGCCCCTTGAAATTAAATGTAAATACGGAAATTTTTTTTGTCCCCAAACAGGTGAATTGATGGGGGTCCCAAAAAAAAACCTTTTTTTATTTTTCCCCCAAAAATACATTTCAGATAGGGGTTTTTTTTTTCACTTTGGGGCAACCCATTTTGGGTTGTGATCCTATTTTGCATTTAAAAATTTGAATAAAGCAATTTTGTAGTCCCCCACGGGTTAAAATTTGAAAAGGTTTGCCAAAAATCCCTTTTTTATTTTTCCGAAAAACATTAAGATATGTGTTTTTTGCATTTTTGGGGCCCAGTCCAGATTTGTTGTTAGAGGCCCCTTGCAGTTAAATTTGAATACAGCAATTGGGGTGGGTTACCAGGGTGAATTGAAGGGCCAAAAAAAAACCTTTTTTATCCGGGTTTAACATTACAAAACGGGGTTTTTTTCACTTTGGGGGCCCTACAGCTTTGTTCATTGGGGCCCCCCTTTGCACTTAAAAGGGAAATTCCCCTGCAATTTTTTGTCACCACGGGGAAAATTGGGAAAAAGGTGCCAAAAAATCCCCTTTTTAATTATCCGAATACTTTTTCCCAGATACGGGGTTTTTTCACTTTGGCGCGGGCCCCAGTTTTTTTGATAGATTATTTTGGGCATTTAAAATTTTGAATACAGCAATTTTGTAGCCCCCACAGGGGGAATTAAATAGGTCCCAAAAAAATACCTTTGTATTATCCGAATACTTTTACAGATACGTTTTTTTTTTGCCCCTTTTGCCCAGCCCCAGTTTTTGTTGTTTAGACCCAAATTTGCATTTTTAAATTTTAACCCCAGAAATTTTTGAAATTTCCCAATTGGGGGGAATTGATAGGTGCCAAAAAAATCCCTTTTTTACCCAAATACTTTTCCCAGTACGGGGTTTTTTTGATTTGGGGGCGCCCCTACAGCTTTGTTAATTGACGCAGCTTGCACGTAAATCTGAAAACAGAATTTTATTGCCCACCACGGTGAATTAAAAAGGTTTGAAAAAAATACCGTGTATTAAAAGAAAACATAACAGAAAAGGGTTTTTTTTTTGCACTTTGGGGGCACTAAAAAAGCTTTTTTTCTTTTTGAGAAGCAGCCTTGAAACGTAAATCTTAAAACACCAAATTTTAAGTCACCAAAAGGTAAAATTGAAAGGTGCAAAAAATAAATTTTTTTTTATTGAAATAAATATCAGAAAAGGGTTTTTTTTTTAAATTTTGGGCGAAATACAGCTTTGTTCTTTAACGCAGCTTGAAAGGAAAATTGAAAAAAAGTTTTTTTAAATGGGAAACCACAGGGTAAATTTGGGAAAGGGTTGCAAAAAATCCCGGGGTGTATTATACAAAAAAAAAAAAAAAACAAAAAAAAATACGTTGTTTTTTGACCTTGGGGCACTACAGCTTTTTTCCCTTGACGCAGTTTTGCACGTAAATTTAAAACGAAATTTTTAAGCCCACCAAGGTAAATTGAAAGGGGGCAAAAAATTACCGTGTATTATAGGGAAAACAAACAGATCCCCGTGTTTTTTGCATTTTTTGGCCCAGTCCAAAATTTGTTGATAGAGACACCTTCCCAGTTAAATTTGAAATCCAGCAATTTTTGGGTTTTTATTAGGGGGGGTTTGAAAAATACCCTGTAAATTTTGGCCGTCTTTTAATAAGAGATTTTCCCAAAACTTTTCCCCATCCCTTTCTCAAATTTTTAATTTCTAAAACATGGGGGAAAATGCGGGTTTGGTAAGCGAGCAAAAAAGGGGGGGTAGCACATGGGGGGTAGAGGAAACGAGAAAAGGGGTTTGCTCCTTCCAGTGCGGCGAAAAACCCCAATCCCAAAGGGATCGCCCAGTTGCAGGACCGTCAGGCCTTTTCTTTCCCCTTGGGTCAGGGCCCGGGTGAATCTCGTAACGAAAGCGCCCCCCAATCTGTCCTTCAGGGGTTAAATGCAACCCTGTTTCCACAGCCCTTACCCCCGCCTCCCTTTTCAACGGCCCCACAAAGGGTTCGTCATCAGCATCTTTCAGCATCCGTCCCCCCCAAAGAAGCACCCCAAATGTCAACTCAAAAACCCCCCAAACCCTGGGTTTAAAATCCATTGTCTGAAAAACCTCTTTGATGACAAAATGGGGTTTGGGGGTCAAAAAGGAAATGTTAAAAGTTTCAAGAAAAAATTTGGGAAATTTTTAGTCTGCTTGCGCCCAGTTAATAAATCCCCATCAGAGGAGGAGGGGGACCCCGGTCAATCGGCAAAAAATCCCGGGGCGGTCGGCAACGCCTTGCAGGCCCTCTTGCTTGTACCCGAAGTTTAAAAGGCAGAAAGTAGGACGCCCAAAGTCCCCTGTGTTGATGTTTGATGATGATGACAAACATTGGGGAAATCCATCGTGGTTTTTTCCGCAGAATTTGCTTGGGGAGCGCTTCATAAGGGACGGGGAAAAAAAGGGGGACGAGGGGGGTTGTGTCCAATAGGGTCCGCCAAAAAAAAGGGAGGGGCCGTCCCCAAGAAGTCCCCTGATAATTTCCCCCACCACGGTCAGCCCCAAACCCCCGCTCCTCGTTATCCCCGTCAAAAAGGTCCAGGCCCTCCCCAACCCGGGGCCTTTTTTTTTAAAGGCACCCCTTTTGATTCACCCCAGCGATGCCCATATCCCACCTTCCCGGGTAAAGGGCCAAAAGGTAGGGGCCCAAAAAAAACCTTAATGGTTCCCCACCACCAACATGTTAGTCACATGAGCGAAGGGCCATGAGTTAAAAATGGAGGGAAAAGGGGCCCAAAAAAGGCCGCCCGGGCGCCGGGCCCCAAAACCACTGTCACCCCCCTCTGGTCTTTTCCCTCCTCCTCCTCCGCCCCCCACCAAGCGTTCCTCAGCTCCCCCATTTTCTTCGGGTAAATGATCAGGGATAAGCCCCCGTTTCAGCCCCCCAAGGGGTCCCCCAAGTCCCCCAAGCACCCCCAAAAGAGACCCATCCAAAACCCCTTTCCTTCCGCCATTTTTGACACCTGCATCCGTAAAGCGGCTGTCTAGCAGCCAGCCTTCTGCCTTCCGGGTTTTGGAGGGGAAAAGGAAGAAAACATTTTTAACCCAAAAACCATCCCAAAGCCAAAAGCCTGAATGTCGGCATTGCCAGGCTTTTGGCCTTGGAAATGTTGCCTTTCCGTCTGGTGGACACAGATGGGTTCCGCCACGTCATGGCCCTCGCCTGCCCCCAATACCAGATGCCGAGCAGGCATTTCTTTGCCAGAAAAGCCGTCCCTGCCCTGGCCAGCCACGTGTCATCTAAAATTTCAAGCGCGTTGTCTGCATCTGTGGCCGGAAAAGTCCATCTGACCACCGACACATGGACTAGTAAGCACGGCCAAGGCCGCTATATCTCTGTGACAGCTCACTGGGTTAGCTGGGTGGATGTCTCTGGGGGGGGGACGTGGCTCTCAGGCTCGGCGCACGCTCTTCAAAACCGCAGGGATGGTGCAGGGCTCTTTCCCCCAAGGTCCTCTGGTGGCATCACGTGCCCAGAGAAACCAAGCCGTTTTGAAATTAATCTGTCTTGGAGACCATCCCCACACAGGTCAGGAGCTGTGGACGGCTCTCCGCAACGAGACCGAGCGCTGGCTGGGTGACAAGAACCTTGTGCCAGGCAAGGTGGTATGCGATAACGGGCGAAATCTGCTGGCCGCCCTTAAGATCGGTAGGCTGGAGCACATCCCTTGCCTGGCACATGTCATGAACCTTGTCGTCCAGAAATTTCTAAAGAGCTACCCGGGTCTGGACTGCCTGCTGAAGAAGGCTCGAGGTCTGAGTTCGCACTTCTGCCGTTCGCACCCTGCTTCGTCCCGCCTGGCTGCGTTGCAGCGTCAGCTCGGCCTCCCCGTCAACCGTCTCATTGTTGACGTGGCAACACGCTGGAATTCCACCCTCCACATGCTCCAGCGATTGTGGCAGCAGCGCAATGCCATTACGCAGTACGAAGTGACACATGGCCTGACAAGCAGCGGTGTGGACCTCGGGGTGTTGAGCCACCGAGAGTGGAGGCAGGTGAAAGAGCTCTGCACCATCCTTGCCAGTTTAGAAGAAGCCACCACAATGCCCTTGTCAGCATGAGCATTGTGGTGATCTTAGTTCTGGAACGATCGTTGGACACTCTGAAACACAGGTCCCGCCAGCGACGGAGGAGGAGACGGACACAGATGCGGACACGAAGCCTTTCTCTCCGTCAAATCCACAAGGCCCTACAGTTTCACAATTTCATCGGTCTTCATTAGGCAGTGGTTCGGGGTCCAGAGCTAGTGCAAGGTGGCGCATCAGCTCTCAGGGTGCATCATCTCAGGCAAGTCAGGGCTGTGTTGAAGCTGTGCCGGAGGCAGCGGAGGAGGAGGAGGAGGAGGTATTCCTAGACACCGATGTTACCGACGTCCCTGCCTTGGAAAGAGGTTGGCGCGAATTTGAGGCGGAGGAGGAAGATGAGGAAGATCAGTTTGCTAGTGCCCCTCGACCCAGAGGCTTGGGAAATCAGGCTCCATCTCTCACATGAGTGCTTGGATGCTCCATTTCCTCCAACATGATCCTCGCATTAAGGCCATCAAAATGAACAACAGTTACTGGGTTTGGCCACCCTCCTGGATCCCCGGTACAAAACAAAAACTCAGCACTTTCCTTCCACCCACCCAAATAGAGAGTAAAATGCAGGAAATGGAGGGCCTGCTGATTGATCATATGGAGACATCTGTTGCGTCTGCTTCACGTTCTTCAAATGTCACGGTGGAACAACGCCAGCGACGTGACAGCAGTAGAGTGCCAAGTAGGCGTAGCGGCAGCAGAAGCAGGCAAGGTGGCAGAAGCCTAATGGGTGACCTCGGCAATCTTTTTTACCACCTCACCAACGCATGCAATGCAGGGACACATCAAAACCGAACCCCCCAAA